>QFDD01000884.1:0-27455 GCA_006871305.1 Vachellia collinsii
CTATTATTGTTATTATAACTTTTGTTATCATGAAACATGACATCTAATTCTTTCTTTTATTGTATATAGATGTCGATTATTAGTGAAAATTCTGGCGTCTATTATTCACATTAGTTATGATATGATATAGTTGTTGTGTAGAATTTATAATCAATATTATAAAAAAAAAAGAAATTGGAATCGGTTCCCCTACCAAGTAAAGTGCTTAACAGAGAGAGCTAATCAAATCTTCACCGTTGAGATCAATTTAAAAGGTTCAAATCTGATTTCTAAAAATCTATATTTTTTAAAGAATATGTTAATGAATGTAGAATCTAAAATACAGATAATTTTTTAACTACTACTATATTTTTTTTCAAAAAAAAATATAATTTGTCATTTAAAAAATCATCATTTTATTAAAAAGTTAAATCAGACCTTCGTATATCATATTTGAATAGTTCAGAATTGATTAGCTGTCTTTACTAACCAGCTATTTTTTATTGAATTGTCACATATATCATCTTCATAATGAATTGTTTTTATATTATTTCGAGGATTTTCTTCTTCATGTATTTGAAATCGTGAAGTCACTTTAACGGAGATAGGCAAAGCATTTTTAAGCTCTTGAAGTTGAAGCAACCAGATTGGGTCAAAATTATCATTAAGGTATGATTGTTTGACTCTCACAAGACAATGAATATCTTGAAGTTAAGTCCCTTTAACTTGTCATTCAAGGTTATTCAGGTGTAACGCGACTGTTCAGTTATTATATTGATTTTTTTAAAAGTTAAGGTTTAAAAATATTTATAAGTTTTTACTAAAAGTATATTTAACATTAGATCCGGTACCCGTGGCAGGTTGGGTTAGTAAAATGAAGGACAATTTGGGTGCGGGTCTTTTTGGCCCGCATCCGCCAACCCGCGGGTTAGCCCACCAATCCTTTTTTTTGTTTTTCTTAATTTAAAAAAAAAAAATTAAAATTACTTTATAAAAAATATGTGGATAATATTTGATTACAATGTAAACCTAACTTATATTGAATGTTAATTGATCATTTGCTTAGTTTATAGTTAGTTTAAATTCAGTCTTATAAAGTGTATTATATATCTTTAAGTTGTATTATATAAAATTTGAATTAGATATTTTATGTTCAAGTTGTGATTTATTTTTATAAATTAAATTTATGGGGAAAAAATATTTCATTTGAGGTATTAAAACAAATAAAAAAAATATTTTAAGTGTAAGTTGAAAAAATATTATGAGTAAGAAAAATATAAAAAAATTTTAAATTTTTTTTTAAAAAAAGTGGCGGGCATTTTAAAATAAATATATTATGCGGGTATTTGAGCTCACCCCACGTGTGGGTTGGCCCGCATTACCAGCTCTATTTAACACCATGTATATTTTGGAAACACAAAAACACCTACAAATATTCAAATCGATGTAGAAATGTTAAAACCGTTAAATATAATCTAATACTATTATTTTTATTATGTGATTTACCCCTATTTTTTTCATATGCATATTTAATTGTGTTGAGTTGTATTCAACACAGTTAAATAATGATGATGGCAATTCCCCTTTTTCCTATGCAATGAAATCAACTGATTGTGATTAGGACAAATGTCAAATAATGATAATCGTTGCTCATCAGCGTCATGTACATTTCACAGCGTCATTTATAAACCGTTGCACATCAGAGTCATGTACGTGTCAAATGATGATAATTGTTGCGCATCAGCGTTTGACTTCTGAGTCCTCTCAGAGATACTGTTTGTTGCTCATCAACGTCAAGTCTTCAGCATACTCTGCATAGCTTCACACCATTCTTATATCTGTTGCTTGGCACTTGGGCCCTTTAGGTTGGCGGGCTCTTCGTATTTCTTTCTTGACAAGTTTTTTTATATGCAACGTACCTTGTGTCATATTTTTTTAATATCCAAGTCACGTCCAAGCATGCATGTACAGCAGGCACGAATAAAGTAATAAGTAAACTATCCCTCCCGCAAAGATTTAATTTTAAAGTCCAATTAAGTATTAATTATCACACAATGGTTGCACCGCAAGTACACAAGTCATGAGAAGTAATAAAAAGTATCGTTTTTACTGTAATTCATTTAAAAATCTTGGTCAAACAAAAGATTAAATGAATTCAATCAACTTGAACTACATGAAATTTGACGTGGAATGAGAATTTTGAAAACTATATGATATTTGGAGTTTAGGATTATTTCTCTTCTTTGTATTTCGTAACATTCAAATAACCTCTTCTTATAAATGTTTTTAATGAATAAGTATGTTAGTCTAAAATTTGAAGAGTACTTGTAAAAGTTTTCTTAAATCAAGAACAAGTATTTAATTTCACTAATTGTTTAATCTCTTATTGCAATTAATAAAACACAATTTTCAAGCTCCGATCATAATGTGAATATGTAAAGATAGCAAGTGTATCTGTGTCTTACCAACAAAATTATGCATTCATCATGCAAAGTTCAAATTCTAACACAATTTTATCAAAGTTCTAAGTACAATATAGCCCTTTCAAGCATATAAGTCAAGTGAACAAAACATCTAATTAATGGTGATCAATCATTTACACTACTTCAAGTTACAGATCAGACGTCGGTCAAATAGGACATTAGACGTCAGCTTAATAAGTGATGTCTAATCACGTGATGATATTTTTTGACCAATTAAATGTTGGTTATTCACATGACGTTCCAAGGAAAGATTTAATGTTGGTTATGAAGATGACTGACCTTAGATTGAAACGATAGGGGTGAGAAAATGTTGGGAGTAAAGGTTTAGTTGTTAGTTACTAATTAATAGATGACAACTATAGTACATATACGTCGATTATTAACAAAAACCCGATGTCTAATGTTTGTTCTTATGTTATTTTATTCTACAGTTGATGTTTTCTTTTGTCGTTAGTTGAAAAAAAAATTATGGCATAGGCAACAGTTATTAATATCTATTATTGTTATTATAACTTTTGTTATCATGAAACATGACATCTAATCCTTTCTTTTATTGTATATAGATGTTGATTATTAGCGAAAACCTGACGTCTATTATTCACATTAGTTATGATATGATATAGTCGTTGTTTAGAATTTATAACCAACATTATAATTATAATAGGCGTCGGTTATAAAAGGAAAAAAAAGAGCATTGGAATCAATTCCCCTGCTAAGCAAAGTGTTTAATTGGGAGACCTAATCGAATCTAAACCATTTAGATCAATCTGAAATATTCAAATATGATTTTTAAAAATCTATATTGTTTTAAAAAATATTTTAATGAATGTAGAATCTAAAATACAGATACTTTTTTTTAACTATTACTATATTTTTTTTCAGAAAAAATATAATTTCTCATTTAAAAATCATCATTTTATAAAAAAAATAGTTAGATCAAACCTTCGTATGTCATATTTGAATAGTTCAGAATTGATTAGCTGTCTTTACTAGCCACTTTACTTTGTAGGGAAATTGGTTCCACATTTAATGCATGTCCTTTTGTTTTAATGAACCTTAAACTAATTAATGATTTCACTTATCTAAATACCAATTTGATATTAAAAAGCATTATTTCATAACCAATACGTCTCTCATGATAATTTTGAAACCAACCTTAAACCATTGTAATTCTCTTTGCATTTGTAAGGCTAGACAATAGATACGATTAAGAATGATGTCAGGAGCTCTTTTAGCTGTCGCGTGCAGCAAAGTGTTTCCACATTCATCTTTACTTGCAGTAAAGAGATCCTTGAAGCGAAGGCCATGGATGAAGTTGAAAACCCTAGCTTGTCGATACTCAATGGCATAGTAGATAGCGTTTCGAAATGACTTGTCCCCAATGAGCAAGACTTCTGGGTTTGCTTTTGATATTTGAACCACAAACTAATCATTCCCTTATTTCGTTGCACGAAATAACGCATTTGCAAAAGTACCCACTTGATCTCTTCTGCTTGCATTCTTACAAACTGGCTAAACAATTTCATTTTCTTTTGCTCGCTGTAACTTTATCTCGTTTATTTTCCTGATTCCTAGAATAATGCGAGAGACGGATTTTTTGTTAGCTGAGTTTATGAGAATCAATATCACTTTGTATATACACATTTATCAACAATGTCAATAAATTCATTCATAATCAATATATCAAATATGAAATATTCGGGCTAATGTAATAGAAAAGCTTTAGAAAAGTATGTAATTTTTGGAAGAAGGATACGTTTGTTGGTAGATATATGCCGACCTATAAAATTATAGGCAGAGGAGATGAGCCGTGGAAGCAAACGATGTCCTGTTGCAACTTTAAAAGAAAACGATAAGGGAAATAGGAAGAAAGAAAAGCTAAAACATTGCTTTTGTTTTGTGTCTTTTTCTACAAAAATTTTCAATTAAAGATGAAGAAACATTGAATCCCAAAACGAAAAAAGAAAAAAAAAACACGAAGACACCTTTTTCTACGTGACCATGCGAGTTCTCCTTGTGCTGTTTCCCTTGTGTCTTCGCGTTGGAGGGGTAAAGAAGCATTCGAGACTTGGGGTTGAATTCGTATCTATATCCAACATCAGCAAAAAACGGAGGGAGAAAAAAAATAAATACATAAAAGGAATTGAACAAGAAAACAAAAAACAAAAATTAAATGTGTCTTCCATGAATCTGTTAGAATTTCCAGCACTATCTAACTGGAAGTATTCATATTCTAAGTATTATCAAATAATGAACCTTATTTCACTACTTTTTTTTCTCTAAGGAATTAGCTCCTTCATCTAGACTTAACTCCTTTTGGTGGTTAAGATGTAATTTTAATAACAAAATTTTATACCAAGGACATCTTGCATCATTAAGTTTTAAAGGCTACAGAAATGCGTATGAACGTTACAAAACGGGGCAATTTTACCACAAGAGTTGACAAAATTAGACAGCAATAACATTTTTTGTATGTGGTCCCCACATTATTATTTTAAATAATTATTTTATAAAAAATTCTCTCACCATCTTTATTAACGCTTGGGGTAAAATTGCCTCCTTTGTAATGTTCATGTAAATTTTTGCACTGGCAAATTCAATTGTGCTATATTCATCTAAATAAAACTTTGTTATTAAAATTATACCTCTTCATCCTATCATTACAAAAAAAATGGTGCATTTGTAACGGTTTTTATGTCATTGTAGCGGTTTTTAATCATTGCAGGATATATTGTAGCGATTTAGTAAACCGTTGCAAAACTCACTGTAGTACCAGGTTTAGCAGCGGTTTTCGTGAATCGAAGCGCAAAAAAAAAACCATTACTAATTTGCAGCAGAAACAGTGCAGCATTTGTAGTGGAAACAAAACCGCTACTAATATGTAATTACGGAAAAAAAAATAAAAATATTGTAACGCTCAACAAAATCGCTGCAAAATTAAAAAATTGGCGAAAAAAATGGTAGCGGCTTCATTAACCGTTACTAATGTTGAAATTGAAAAAGGCTTAGCGCCAAACCTTTAAAAAATTTGAAAATTCCCGCCAAAATTTTGCTGCACTTAAAAACGGCTACAAAATGCATTCTACATAAATTAATATATCTCGCCATAGTTCTGTCATGAGAACATTTGTAGCAGTTAAAAACCGCTACTAAAGTGAAAAAACGTTTTTAAAAAATTTACACTTTATTCAGAATAATTTGTTAATTATGAAAAAAATTTATTACAATTACAGAAAGTAATTTATAATAAATGAATAATTAATTAAAATTAAGTACTAGTTATTAAATAACATATATTGTTTGCTGCAATGATTTAAATGCTTGAAAGGAAAAAAATAAAAGATTAGTACAGCAAAACGAATATTAATAAATTAAATAAAGAAAAATTGTATAAAAGAAGGACAATTAACATTAAATAAATACAAAATAAAGATAAATTGTTAAGAAGAATACCTATAATAAATATTATCATCAGAAGCTTTTCAACCCAACCATAGAAATATTTAAAAGCGTTAACTCTTAGAGCAGGAAGTCAGTGAGGGAAAAGAAAAGAGGGTAGGAAACGAAATGGGGGTGGAAAGGTATTTATAAGATATTTGGTAAGAATTAGCAATGGTTTGGGTCATTGTTTTTTGCAACTGTTTGGTTTGCAGCGGTTAATTTTGTAGCGGTTTATGTCACGGTTACTAGTAGCGGTTCATTGACGATTGCCACATCACCACCATTCCCTGCACACCACGTGTCGTCACATATATGCCACCTCACCTACGCCACATGTCACCACCTCTCAATGCCACATGTCACAATCTGATAAATCTAAAGTTTTTCCTCCTTAAGGAATTGAACCTCTAACCCCTTGGCCATGTGCGTGAGCCTTTGCCAGTTGAGCTGCAATGACTTTGCATACTTTAAATGCATATTTAAATATATAATATTTTACTATATAATAAATTATAGACATTTATACACACACACACACATTTAGGTATATATATTATTTGTGTATATATATCTATATATACATTATATAATATTATTATAAACTAAAAATAAATTGGATGATAACTTTTAATTTTATATATAGAATATCATTGATTGAGTAATATATTATTATAATGAAGTAATATTTTTATAAAATAATAGAAATATTAATTTAATAGTTTTTATTTCATAAAAATATTATTTTTAGATAAAACATTTATTTTTAATACAAAATTTTGCAAAAAAAAAATTAAAATAAATAATTTTTAGATAATTTAAAATTTAAAATTTAAAAAAAAAATTTATATTTAGCGACATAGAAAATGTCGCTGCTGAAGGTATTAAATTTTTTAAGAAATTAAATAAATAAATTTCGAGTAATTTAAAATTTTTCAAAAAAAAATCCTAACCTTCAACCATGACATTAAATTTAAAAAAAATTAAATAATTAATTTTAAATAATTTAAAATTAAAAAAATCATAACCTTCAGCGTTGATAGAAAATGTCTTCGCCGAAGGTATTAATTTTTTTAAAAAAATTAAATAATTTAAAATTAAAAAAAATCATAACCTTCGGTGGCGATAGAAAATTTCGTTGCTGAATAATTTAAAATTAAAAAAATAATTAAATAAGTAATTTTTAAGTAATTTAATATTAAAAAAATATTAAATAATTAAATTTAAAATAATTTAAAATTAAAAAAAATCTTATCCTTTAGGTATTAAATTTTTAAAAAAATTTAATTAACTAATTTTTAAATAATTTATATTTTTTAAAAAAATCATAACCTTCAGTGGTGACAATGTAGGTATTAAATTTTTAAAAAAATTTATGTAATTAATTTCTAAATACTTTAAAATTAAAAAAAAGAATTACCTTTAGTGGCGACAGGAAATGTCGTCGCTGGAGGGGCCCTTTAGCGGCGATAAAAAAGTTGCCGTTGAAAGATATCTTTTGTCGCCGTTAAAAGTCATCATTGAAAGTTTGTTTTTTTTTTTGTAGTGATATCTCAAAACTATTTTCAAACATGCATAAAGTATATATCATTTAAATATAATAATTTCTTTCACTATCTCATGCATGAAATCACAGTGATAAAACATCTTGAATAAATACTATAACACCTTAACTTTTGCAATAATCAATATCTCAAAAAAAACAATTTCCTTTCCATTCCATACATGAATATTCAATATAAACAAAAATTGGAAAAGAATAAATAGCATTGAATAAAATCCATAAATCTTACTCCTTACGATATTAATAAAAAGATTAAGTAATTTCAGTAAACTTTCATCACTAAAAACATACTTAAAATGTGATAATTGAATTAAAAATATGAAATGTAGTAACACAGACTTTACATAATCATAATAGGATGCTATTCACCCACCTATTATGCTCTCAACGTATAACTCTTCTCTATTTTTCAGGTTCCAACTTATCTTCTTCTTCCCCTCCTAACAATAATATATAAACATGCTCAATTAGCATCATTAACATTTCTAAATTTATAACGAGCTTCAAAAAATTATAATTTATTCCACAATACTTCAAATGTAATAATTCAACCGTCTCTTTAAAGCTCTCTATATCATCTTCCAAAGAAAATTACCATTCAAAATTTATAATCAACCCAGATCCTAAAATTAATACTCCAAAGTTACTGTTCGTTTAATAACTTTTCCACATTTTCAGATTTCAAAACCAAACTTTGATAGCCCACAACTTACGATTTACTTATCCAAATATTGCATTCTAGGACTCTTTTTAAAGCTTATTATGAGTACCATTTGTTTACCAAAATTCATGGGTAGAGGAAGTTGTTTACTATAGAATTTACCCCTCACAACATCCCCATTAAATTTGAAAATTTTCCCCGCTTCAAATTATTACCTTGGTCATTATATTGGAGCCCTCTATGCATGGTCAAAATAATCAATGTGCGCATTTAACATCAAGTAACAAGCTTCAAATAATTTTTCAGTTTAAAAATTTCGATCCCAAAGCTTCCTACATATATATATATATATAAACAATATCCCTCTAATAACACATGTACTCTTTATGGATCTTGGCACTTAAACTTATGCCATTCTAAACTTTTGTCATCCTTTCTTATCATGAAACTGACGCTATTTCTTGAAATAGCAAGCTTCAAGTTGACAGCTACCATTCAACAAGCAAGCCAACATAATAAACCCCAAAACATCATTCTTTCCTTTTGCGTTATAAAGCATTTTTTTGTTAACTTAAATAAGCTCCTAACCTTATAAAATGAAACCAATCAGCAGCATATTATCCCATGAATATCTCAATTCATAAAATCATCCCTCCTCTACCATTCATTCACATCCACAGCAACCGACATGTATACACGCACACACAAGTATATACATATACCAACACAAAACCATGAATGATAATTTCTCTTTCCCTAATACTCAAAAAGGCCACAAGTATTTCTCCCAAATTTCCCCCAAATCCAGAAAATAGAAATAATTTCTCAGTCTCTGTATAATTTTTTTTTTTCGGATCCCTCATATGCAGTGGCCAAAATCAACATGTAACCTCACTTCTAGCTTCAATATATTCCAAATCATTCCAGAAAGCTTTGACTTGGATTATGCTTAATTTTAAGGGATAATCCTAAATAAATCTAGTTGAAATGCACAAATTCTAATTTAGATCTACACTTTTATTAAATTCCTAATAAGACCTATAGACCTTATTTGGTATTTTTGAATTTCGTAATTTTACATATATACCCTCTTCACTTTCCTCTTTTTTTAGCCTAACCCTTTTTTCTCCTTACTCCATCCCTCAAAATTATCAAAACATACTCTCAATATTGTTGAAAGTCAACTCAAAATTAAAAGTTGATATCCCAACAATTCAAGGAGACGTATATTTTGACATTAAAGTGAAAATAATTTGTAATTAAAAAATTAGCACATATATCTTCAATTTTTGTTTTTAATGATAAAGGGTTACAATGGTCTTTTAACAATATTCAGAAATCCCTAGTAAGGCCTATAGGCCTAATTAGATATTTAATAAAACTGTAGGTTTGAATAAGAATTTGTGCATTTCGACTGGATTTAATAAGGATTTTCCTTAATTTTAATCAGTGAAAACCTCATTTTTATCAGTCTTGATTGAACCCCAAAAACTTAAAATGGTAGAGATAATAAAATCTGAAGTTAGAGGGACGTCCATAAGGCTTACCAGAACATAAATCCTTGCTTATATTGCCAGCGGCGTCTTCCTCCGGCAAGAAACACGGTGTCACCGATAAAATCACCTCTGCGCTCTCACTCTCTGCGTCGCTCTTACGTTTCTGATGGACAAGAAATGGGAATGAAGCTGATGATGTCGAAGGAATGTGATTTAATGTGTGTGAGGTGAAATTACGATTCTGCCCCCTACTTTTCCCTTTTATGCATTCCAGCCCTTTTTCTTTTTCTTTTTTTGTGAAATGCAATAGTAACTCTTTTGATCCAACAAGTAGTAACCTTCTCCCAAAATTTGACCCTTACTTATAAATCATTCTTTCAATAAATATTTGGGCAATATTTATATTTTTCCTATTTTCTTTGAACTTTCCTAAAAATAGAATTTGACCCAATAATTTATTTATATTAGCCTAAAAATTTTGTAATTGACTTCTCAAAACTTTAATTATATTTTATATCACTTCGGTCAAATTTTATGATGTTACAAAATACACTTTAGCAAATAATGACCATATCTGAAATCTCTGAATGTAGTTGACAACAATAAAAAGTCATGGTCACTCAACGAAATCATTCAATTAAAAAATACTGCGTAAATTTTACAGCCCACAGCTTCCTTTCCTATTAAAAATCATGTCAATGTAATTGGCAACAAACATCAAATCGTAATTATTCAAATAATACAAGAACGAAGTGGTACATCAATTACAAATCCATCTTATGGCCATGGCTTCACCTTCCTGTCAAAGATATTTCCATACGTTGAATTATAAGTGTGGCAAAGAAGAGGGAATTGTGACAGCACAAAGAGGGAGATCGGAACACTTGCAAGCACAGTGATGGGAAGGAGACCCCATGAGTAGTTTGTATGCTTCAACATGAGAAGAATGGTGGAAAGAAATGCTATTATCATGCTTAGAATGGAGATGAAAAGAGAAGAAAGACCCAAAATCAATTTTCTAGGGAAGGATTTGAGGAACATATCTTCCGAACAGTGAGAGGTTAGAATTGCTAGAAACATTAAAACTGAAGTTGAAGAAGAGAGAAGTGATAATATGGTTGAGAATATGAAAACAGTAATAAATGGTTGTTCGATGAATAATGGGTAACCAAGATTTTGATCGTTTCCCCCTGGAACAGTAAAAACAACTGCAAACATAATAGTCATAATTAGGGTACCAACAACAGAACAAGAAGATGATGTGTCCTTTATCCATTTTTCTCCTTCCTTCATTAATTCCCTATGATTTTTCCTGAATGATTCTTCAGCTGTCATGTTTTCCTTGTCTCGAGATTCCCTTGCCCCCGGAGGTGTTAAACTCTGTACCTCCTGCATATGTTTAAAATTGCATTTCACATTCTTTTTCAAGAACACTCAATTTAAAAGTGAAACTCAGGGGAACATTACTTGCAGACAAATCTTATTTAATGGATTAATTTATGGAATACTTCAATTATAATAGGTTAAATCTTATAAGAGATTATGAATCAAAAATTAATACTTGTATTTGTCTAACCTTAAACCATTGTAATTCTCTTTGCATTTGCAGTGTAGCTGCATAGATGCGATTAAGAACATGAACAGGAGCCTTCATAGCCGCCTTATGTATCATGGGGAGCATGGTATCACAATCAACAGCACTTAGCACAGCATTCTTGAAGCGAAGCCCATGGATAAGGTTGAAAACTCTAGCTTGTCGATTAATAAGAGCTTTGTTGAAAAATGAACTGAACCTTCGAACAGTGAAAATCTCTGGGGTTGCTTTTGATACTTGAAGCACAAACTCGACATTCCCTTCTCCGGCGGCATCACATAAAGCGTTATAAAGACAATCTGGAGCCTTTTGGTATGCTTTCGTTGCATTGTTACAAACTAGGTGAAGAAGCTCATCTGCTTGTGCATGCAGCAGCTTCAGCTCCTGTAGTTTCTTAACTCCTACATTGATATGTATCACACACATGGATCTTTTATTTGGTTTGATTTTAGTAATTTATGAGTATTAAGAGTAAGCTTGAACAAGTACCAAGTACCCAATTCTTTGAAGAGATATGAAAATTATCATACATACCTACAAAATTATAGGCGGAGGTGATGAGCCTTGGTAGTAAACCATGCCCTGTTAATCAAGACCAAATGTTATAACCCTCTTCTAGACAAATGTTAAAACAGAAATCTTGTATAAAAGAGATAACATAATGTCAATCTAAGGGAAGAGTTCCACTTATTGTTGAGTAAAATTCCCCATCATGATTCTTATCAATCATAAATGCGAAATTGTCATATGCCTTGATTTAACTTAACTATAAGATATTAATATACTTTAAAAAAAATCAATGTAAAAACTCCCTTTAATGCCTAAAAATTTATATGTTATTCCTATTCTCCAAACAACATATTTGTAACCTACCTGGCTCATCAGCAAGTTTTGCTTTATGTTCTTGCTGGATGTCCACACAAACATCATCGGTAGCTGTGGTTGAAGGTATAGTTATATCTTACATGGGCAAAGAAACAACGAAAGATCATGTCGTTAAAAAAAACATAAATTACTCATCAAATAAGATAAACACCATGTGAGAAAACATAAATAAGATAAATAATCAAATAAGATAAACACCATGTGAGAAAACTCATTCTGCAGATTTCTCTACTGACTGCGATTGTGTGTGTGTGTGTGTGTGTGTGTGTGTGGGTGACTTATATATTCACGTTTTGGTATAGTCTAGGACGTTCTCTATCATAATTCTGCATGCTACAATCTAAGGAATGGAGAGAAAATAACATTAAAATAAGCTGCACGAGATAATAAAAAAGAAAGGAAAGCATTTGAAACAAAGAGTTAAGTATACACTACAGATACCGACAGTTATAGATCCATCGTTTCCAGAAGACAAGTTCACTTGGCCTAGGAATGACACTATTCAAGGTTGCAATGTCACGAATTGCCATATGCTTCCCTTCATTATCGGTGGGCACTAAAAGCAATTCCTCGCGTTGTTGAAGCAGTTTGAGTGCAATATCTGCATGAATACTCCAACATATAAATATAGTCATGCCATGAAGTGACAAGAGCTATAAAAAACAAAACAAGTAATAGAACATATAACATACCAAAACATTGTGCTCGAAAACAAGCATTAAGAAGACTAGAACCCCTACGGTCCGTGAGTGAATTCAATGGAGTGACAGAATAAAGATAACGTCCTAATTCCTGGTGACCATTTGCGAAAGCCTCTGTCACAGGAAGATCACCGTCCGTGCCTGTAATCCAAAGTATGTCTCTATTCTTGTCTATGAGGTATTTTGCAACTTGAATGTTTCCACTATACCAACAAGCCGTTAAAAGTGGTGTAAGACCGTCAAAATCAACAGTTTCAAGGTCTTCTGGAAGCAGTGATCTGAGCAACTGCTTCACTATTGTGACATGCCCAAACATTGCAGCCACATGAAGTGATGTTCTGCCTTTACAATTAATTTGTTCAATCAAAGCATCACGTTTGTATTCATCTGGAATTATTGCATTTGCATCACTCCAGTTGTTAACACTTACTGCATGGCACAAATGATGCTTCCAACCTCTCTCGCCTGTAATCCACACCATTTTAGGCGTAAGATCAATTTGTGTAACTCATTTAAGTTGGTTGAAAAGATATGAGTGTGTGTGTGTGTGTGATCTTAGTTAGTTAATTGGTTGAGATCACAATGAATTGATTAGTTAGTTAGACTCTATAGGAATGTCATAGACCGCTTAAGTGCGTGAGTTGGTTATCTGCACCAAATCGTACACCACAAATAAGAGCGAATAAAGAGACCAGCAATTCCATCGAAGGATATCACGATCCCTTTTTGGGGGGGGGGATTTGCTGAGACGGAAATAAAGATAGCAAATTCCTATACTACGATAACTCTGAAGTTCCAAATAATAAAGAGATATTAATATAGGTCCTCTCAAATCCCCAAGTGGGGTTTATTCGTTATAGCAGAGGAACCTCTCCTTTTCCCCGTATGCCCCCCCGGGGCCGGGGACCCCAAAAAAAAATTCTTTTTATAACCATTAGATTAATATTTGTCTTTAGGACTGTCTTGAATTTTTGTTTATATATCAAAACGGCATGGCCAAGGTATCTATTCATCCCCATCTTTTTAGTGATTTATCATGCCAATGTATATAAATACAGACACTTGTAGGCACATACATAGATAACTACGTACACACGCCCGTATATACATGTATTTGTGTATTTAACACAATGGGATAGGGTATTAGCTTGTCCGTGCCCACGTACATGAGTTAAGGGGAAGGGGGTGTCAGCTGCCCCTTAATTTTAGATTTATTCCTAAATTTTTTGTCATTTTTCTTTATATCATTATATTCTACATAATATAAGTAACATTTTGATATCTTCTGATATAGAAATGGTTACATTTTCAAGTTCTTATGATTTTTTAAAAATAGACACTCTAAACTTTCAAGGTATCTCTATTTTTGAAAAAAACATAAAAATTTGAAAACATAACTATTTTTTCCCATGAGATATTAAAATATCATTTATTTTTATATAGAATCCAATTATCTAAAGAAAAATAAAAACATTTGGTAAGAGCTCCAAAATTGAGGGGTAGCAGATGGCCATGGGGCAACTGATACCCCAAACTCATGAGGTAAGATAGTTATTTTGAACATTTTAACCTTGAAAAGGTTATGTTCAAGTATTGTTAAATACATCTGAGGATGAAAAGCAAGTAATAACTAAAGTGAAAACTTCATCATGATGCACTTCTAGTAAAGGAAGAAAAAACATTAATGAAATTTTAAGAGGCAAAGCGCCATTGAAGAATCTCAATTTTTATTTTAATGATATAAATTATTTATATTTCATTTAGTGAATATGCGCATCAATTATTGTACCTAATTAACAAAAATTAAGGAAAAGCCTCCACTAACATAAAAAGATTTCTTGACAAGATTCCATATATATATATATATATATTTAAAAAAAAGCAATAGTATGATTTCCCGAACTGTTTTGATCTTTCTATTTGTAACATACTAAAATGAACTTAAAAGTTTGTTTTAGGTCGAGTCCTTTTTCTCTGATCAAACTTTTGTCAATCGAAACAATGCTATGATGCTTTTTTCTGGCTATATTGATCTAAATGACAGAGAAATAAGAAGAGCTTTTGTACTCATTCACCTGATTCCTCCTCGTGTGGTGGTGAGGATTGTTCTTCGCCACCTAATTGTTCTCCGCCACCTAGTTGTTCTTCAACACCTAGTTGTTCTTCGCCACCCAGTTGTTCTTCGCCACCTAATTTTTCTTCACCACCCAGTTGTTCTTCGCCACCTAATTGTTCTCCAAATGCCAATGGTTCAGGTGATGAGCAGGGTGGAGGACGATATAGCCCCACGGGACGATCCAAGTCGATGATGGGTGAGTTTTGTTCAAAGTCACCTCGCAATGTTGACATTTTGGGAGTTCGAGAGATCTGTATGATTCTCTGATCAACCTGCTTTACGTACCATTTTGTAATGCATTATGCTTATAGTAGCAAATTAAGTGTAAGAAGAGCATAATCAAGCCGTGTTAAATTGAGAGTTTGCTTGGATCAGTATTTAAAAAGCACTTGCATATAAATTAAGATAAAACTCTTTTCACATATACATCATAATTTACTTTTGCAAAGCAGCAGTTACTAGAAGGTAGACTTTTGAGGTCATGAGAAAGAAGAACGCGAGAAACAATGACCCTTGGGTCTAGTGGTATAAAATTTACCCTTTGTGGCACTGAATTTGGGCTTTGATCCTCAATTTAGCCAATATGCCTGCTATATAAACTGAAAAAAGCAAAGAAAGAAAGAGAAACTGCTAAAGGTGAATGAGTATAAAAGCTCTTGTTATTTGAATCTTAGGTACGTAGAAAGAACGATAAGAAAGGACGAAGCATGAAGCATGATATGGAGAACATTGGAGGAGGATTTTGTACGAATCAGACTTGTGGATCTGACTCCTTCACATATAAAAGTTTGAATTAACGAATTAGAGAAACAGATTGGGACGTGTTGTGAACACAGAATCATCAATTAATAATTCTCATTATATCAAAGTTTCTAGGCTTGGGAGAGGAGAAAGAAGGAGAAAGCATGCAGTAAAAGAAACACATGAGAATAATGGGTGACGCACAAGGAGAGAATAAGAAAAGGATGAAGCATGGTATGGGAATGCCAATGGGAACATTATTGGAGGAGGCTTTATATTAATTAGACAGCTCTTTCACACATAAAAGTTTGAATTGATAACGAGGCATGGCGAACCTGGAGGGTCAAGGTTGAGCTGTGAGATGCTCAGCTCAACGACAACCGCGAACAACGAGAGGCATAGACGAGAGAGAGAGAGAGAGAGAGAGAGACAGAGCAGTGAGCAGAGAGGCTGAGTCGCAAAGACGATATTTTCTTGAAGATATATAGTAAGTGCAAGGTATAGGCCATTTGGCCTTTTCAATTCAATTACATAAAGAAAGAGAGAAAAGTAGAAAGTTCAAAATCCATTCCACTTACTATATGGCAATTAATTAAAGAAAGTAGAAAGTTCAATAATTTCCAATTAATTAAGCACCTCAGCATCACTTATTTAGTTTGGATTTAAATGCTGTCCTAGCTTTCACCATTAAAGTATGTGGACTCTCGCTACGGTAGTCATTGTTTATTATTACTGGCACCATCATGTGCCCAGTGGGTTTCTGGCTTTACAGCTTGGGCACGGACTAGTGATATAAAATAGCAAGTTGCAAAGGGGTGGGTGGGTGTGTAACTTTTGGCCAAAATTAAACATGTAACTAAATATATTCTTATTATAGGGAAAAACCTTTAACAAATTATTTGCAAACCAAAACCAAAGAATATAATTCAACCCCAAATGAAAGCGGAACAAAACTGTCAACCACAGAATAGGCAACAACAACAACAAAAAACACCAAAGAACCAAAGAGGAAAGAGTCCCGAAGCACACGAACTGGACTTCTCAACTTCAACATCTGCCAAGATTAGTGTCAAAGAGGGAGGGGAGGTCATGTTATAGGCTTTGTTTGATTAGAGGCGAGAAAATGGAAGCTAATAAAAAGCTTTCACCTTATTTAATTATCAAAATTAATTTTTTTTTTACTTAAAAATTTCAAAAACCTGTTACTTCACTTATACATGTGATAAAATATATTGTAAATCATGATTTTGGTAATTTTAATATGCTTTTTAAGGTCTTTTACCTGTTTAAAATATGATAGAACTTTAACATTATATCTTATCTATTTTATAATTAATATATATATCTTCTTATCAAGATAGTGCACCATCGTATATCCTAAAGCCAAAGCATGCTTTACCTTTTCCGTTCGAGGCTCCAGTAGTTCTGTTATCAAAACTTTCCTTATCAAGTCCTGCTTTACCCTACCTACTAATAACCTTCCAAAGAGAGACAAGAGGATCATTTATTATCCGAGGACTACTCATGGTTTCATAGTATGTTTTTTGTATGACGACGGTTTATTAATTTTTCTGTGGCTAATTGGTTCAACGACGAAATTTAAATTCCCAAGATCACAAATCTATTGCATTTGTGACAAAGGTGTGGTTCAAACTTAGAGCAAGTTTGGATCGCTAAAAAATGGACCACTAGAAAAGGAAAATTTAAACTTTCCAAGTGGCAGCGGTTTGGTGGGCAATTTCTGTGGGAATGAAATTTGCCTCGACAACTGCTTTTGACCCATCTATTGGCATTTGACATCCCACCTTTTATGGTGGGAAAGCCTGAGGAAAATACAAAAAAAAAAAAAAAATTTACCCTGCCCCTTTAAATGTAAATAAAAATCGATGACTCCAGGAACTGAAACATGTGAAGCTCGAGTGTGCAAGTAGTAAGATATAGAGTAAGGCTTGCATTTTAAAGGTCGAATGAAATTTTTTTTGAGTGATTCTTTTTTTGTTATAAAATAAGACATCTCAAAATTTTCAAACAGTCATATTTTATGATTTTTTATGACTTGTGGAATTAATTATAAGTTTTTGAAACCAGAACTTTTACTACCTACAGATGTTTTGAGCGATCCCGGAAAGTTGTACTGTTCAACCATCAAATGACATTATTTCTGAGTACTTCCTTTGCATAAAAAAATTAGTCATCTCAAAATTTCTAAAGAGTCCTAATGTGTAATTGTTGGAGATTTGTGGAATTTGTTCAGAATTTTTGAAGTCAACCCATTTTTATGTTCTACACGTAGTTCGTTCAAGTGAAAATTTGTTTGTCCAAGCAAAGAGTGCTAATCAAAATCTATCTGTGTCAAACGCTAAAGTAGACGCGCAATTTCTATAATTTTTTTTGTCACAGAGAGAGTTGAAAAATTAGGGTTTTTGGAGTTGGTGGTCAACTTGTTCCTCTAGGGTTCAACATTTTTGAGTTGGGGAAGCAATCCTAAGCCTCAAAACTATTGGATAAGTGTTTCTAACTCATTCATGCTCCCTCTTTGATTTTTATGGTTTTAAAGTGTTGGAAGTTAGAATTTTTGAGGACTTCGAAATGGGTTAAGTTTTGACAGAACAAATTGAGTTTAAATCAGTTATATAGATTAGATAAAATATTTAATTGGTTTAGTTTTATCAGATTTGGAGTCATAGGTTAATTTAATAAATGAATTTTCTTATTAGAGGAAATTTCACTTGATGAACTCTTGACCAATGAAATCCACTTGTAAGATACACGCAAAGCATTTGAGCTAATGAGAAGACCAGATTGTGTCAAAATTGTGGTCAAGAATGACCTGCTGGAAGAAATAAACAATGTCAAATGACTGTGAAGGCTAATTTAATTATAGCCATAGTCTTGCAGACATTCTACCAGTCTACCTGCTGCGTGCATCCATATTGACTTGAGTTCGGTATGGTCTCCGAATGCGAAGATTCAATTTTAATCCCACTAACTTTCTTACTTTTCAAAATGGGCCCTATGCTTGACATAAATCACACTCTTCGCTCTTCATCAGTATTGGCTGCACAGCAGGACTTATTAATAGTAATATTTGAATGAATAAATAAATCTCAAAAATAATGCTCGCTGGTCAAAGCTAATTAAAGAGTATTTTGGACATTTTGCACATACATAATAGAATATAATTGACAGCACTACAGTCTCTTGGGACTTATTTATAACTAAGCAAATTTAGGAGATTAATTTTTGCCATTAAGTTGCTTAAATGGACCCATTCATTTTTTTTTTGCCCATATAAATGGACCCATTCATATTTTCTATTGTTTTAATGATAAGCCTCGATAATATATTTATTCCACACCCCTATAGTTTGCTTATTTTCATATGTTGAAGAGTTTCATTTTGCAATTCATGTTTCCAAATTGTGCACATAATGCGGAGCTTCTCAATAAATAAATAAATAAATAATACTATCAGTTGCACTTAATACTCTTGCTAGTTGTTATCGTCCACACACACACACACACACACACTACAATGAGAAAATAAAAAGGCAATTTATAAGAAAACATGACTATTTATTTGAGATAAAAAAGGGATAAAACTAATTTTTATTTTTTTAAAAAAATTGAACTATGATGTATTTATATATAATCATTTTAAATATTGCACTACTTGGCGCATGTTTGGCCTATCTTCAGCCTTAGAATTGGAACACAAGAGCCCCAATTTCAACACTAATTCTACCTCCTCTGCTTTGTACTCTGTTCCCAAATTCTGATCCTTTGACTCCATAATCTCATTTTCAACCACATGTGTAATTTATCATATATTATTGCAACAATAATATAATATTGGTTCGCAACTTGTCTCTGCTGAAAAGAAATTATTTTTCGATACATAATTTTGAAAAGAATTATGTAAACATAAATTTAATTAATGAGTAAATGAGAGAGAATAATAATAATGAGAAAATCGCGAAAGAGAATGTATAAATGAAATTAACTAAAGGTAAGGCGGGTAAAAACGTAGTTATTATTATAATGACTTATAAAAGGGACATGCCAATTCAAAAAAGGTTCCTTGTAAATAGGGACGGAAGGAGTACAACATGGGAGCTTTCTGCCTTATCAATTGAATTGTTTATTATTGCTCTATCTCCAACAACGTGTCTGTTATGAATGTTGAGATTGCTGCTCATTTTAGCAGTAGAATCTGTTCTATATTTGGATTGTATAACTCTTAGGTGCTTAATGCCTCTGAATCAGAGTAAATTCAATCATATTATTTGCTTAATTATGCTGGCGTTCTAAGTGTTTGCTTCTCTGCATCGTTTATAGAAGACGATCTGATTGCTATTGTGAAATGGATTAAGAAAGAATTTATGATATTAAGCAATGAATGATTAGTTACACTCTAAGGAAGAATTCGTTCAACCTTGTTAAACATCTGTAATACATCATTCTCTACTCAACTTCATTCTCCTAAGCTAGAAAATCTAAAATAAATAATACATCAAATCATTGATATAAGATCAAATTGATTAATTTGGAGAGGTTAATTGAGATAAATAAATTATTTAATTATAACATATTATATAATCTCTCCAAACCAATAACGTGTATCATTAGGGTATATATTAATTTATAAACCCTACAAATTAGGCTTGAAGAAAATGACAAAAATAAATAGTTCAAAGTAATTTATTTAACTTCCTTCATCTCTCTCAATTAACCAGTTGGACCTTATATTAAAGGCCAAAATATAGCATCAGATTAGGTAAAATGAATTCATGAAACGCTAACTTAATACGATGTTTAAAGTAGATAAGTAGCTGAAACTTGAGACACATGGGTTCTAGGCTGTGCCATTAGTTACATATCTTGGAGCAGTAAATTGGGTCTTGGAGCGACTTTAGATAAGTAATTTCTCAGTGTAATTGACAAGAAACAATGAAACATCATGATTAGTCAATGTTTCAATTAACAAAAATTTCACAGCCACTGCTTCATTTTCCTATTAAGGATCATGTCAATGTAAATGACAGGCAACATCAAACCGTAATTGTTCAAATAATACAAGAACAAAGTGACACATCTATTAGAAGTCCAACTCATGGCCACGGCTTTACATTCCCGACAAAGATATTCCCATACGTAGAAACAAAAGTGTGAAGAAGAAGAGGGAATTGTGACAGCACAAAGAGGAAGATTGGAACACTTGCAAGTATAATAATGGGAAGGAGACCCCATGAGTAGTTTGCAGGCTTCAACATGAGATGAATGGTGGAAAGAAAGGCTACCATCATCGTTACAATGGAGATGGAGATGAAAAGAAAAGAAAGGCCCAAAATTAATTTTGTAGGTAAGGATTGGAGGAACTTTTCCTCCGAGTATTGAGGTAAGGATGGCTAAAAACATTAGAACTGAAGTTGAAGAGGAGAGAAGTGATAGTATGGTTGAAAATATGAAAACCTTAAAAAATGGTTGTTTGATAAACAATAGGTATCCAAGATTTTGATCATTTCCTCCAGGTACAGTAAAAGGTGGTGCAAACATAATGGTCACAATTAGAGCACCTACAACTGAACAAGAAAATGCTGTCACCTTTATCCATTTCTCTCCTACCTTCATTAACTCCCCATGACTTTCTCTAAATAGTTCTTCAGCCGTTATGTCATCATTGTTTCGAAATCCCCTAACGCCTGGAGGTGTTAAACTCTTCACCTCCTGCATACGTTTAAAATAGTGTTGTATTTCACATTTTTAGCAAAACCAGACTGCTACTTAACCAACCTAGGAGAAAACATGGTCAGCAAAGAAAGGGAAACTTTGGTTCAAAGCTAGGCCTCTTGAGATTTCCTTTCTTTGTGATGCCATTGTATGATTCTTGAACACTCATTGTGCCTCCAAAGAAAGTGAATCTCATAGAGTAACATTCTCAAATAATTGCAGACAAAGTGCATTTAATTATTCATTAATGTAAGCAATACTTAATTATAATAGATTTAATCTCTTAAGAAGTTATCACTTGAAAATAGATTTAATCTCTCAAGAATTCATGACTTAAAAAAAAAATAGTACGTCTTTCTCTAACCTTAAACCATTGTAATTCTCTTTGCATTTGCAATGCAGGTATGTAGATGCGATCAAGAACATGATCGGGAGCCTTTTTTGCTGCCTTGGGCATCAAGGTATTTCCATCATCAGTTCTAGATATTACCAGGCCATGCTTGAAGCGAAGCCCATGGATAAGGCTGAAAACCCTAGCTTGCCGAAAATCAAGAGCTTCATAGAAACACAGAAGCAATGCTGGACTGAGAAAAATCTCTGGCATTGCTTTTGATACTTCAAAAACAAACTTGGCATTCCCTTCTTTAGCTGCAAGACGAAAAGCACCATCTATAACTCCCAGTTGGTATGCTTTCCTTGCATTGTTACAAACTAGGCGAAGAAGCTCATCTTCTTGTGCATGCAGCAGCTTTAGATCTTGTATTTTCTTAACTCCTACATTGATACATATCATCCACATGGATCTTTTAGTTAGTTTAATGTGAGAATTAATTAGAGTAAGCTTAAATAATTACCCAATGGTTTGAAGAGATATGAAAGTTAGCATCCATACCTAGAAAATTATTGGTGGAGGTGATGAGCCTTCGTAGTAAACATGCCCTGTTAATTAATTATGACCAAATCTTTTATTCCTCTTATGACCAAACGTTTTCTGGGTGGCTACGGTTGCACCCAGGGAAATAAAACCTTGCTCTTGGCTACGGCTGCTCACCGGGACAATATCTATGAGGGAGGAGCGTTGGGCTGTTACAAATGGTATTAGAGCCAGCCCTCCAGTCGGTGTGCCAGCAAGGATGCTGAGCCCCCTTTGGGGGGTGGATGTAAAGTCTCACATCGGCTGGGAAAGGGAACGAAGCACGCTTTATAAGAGTACGGATACCTTCCTCTTATAGACGCATTTTCTAGGTGGCTACGGCTGCACCCAGGGAAACAAAACCTTACTCTTGACTATGACTGCAAATAGGGATAATATCTATAAGAGAGGAGCGTTGGATTGTTACTCCATACCTAGAAAATTATTGTTGGTGTTGAGCCTTAGTAGTAAACCATGCCCTGTTAATTAAGACCAAATCATTTATCCTTCTGAAAAATTGTTAAAATAGAAATATATACTCAAGCACATACACTGATACTCACAGTTATAGATCCATCGTTTCCAGAAGATAAGTTCACTTGGGCTAATAATAGCAGTGTTCAAGGTTGCAATCTCATGAATTGGCATATTCCCTTCATCATTAAAGGGAACTAGAAGCAATTCCTGGCATCATTCAAGCAAATTCAGCGAATATCTGCATATATACAACACATATATAGTCATGCCATGAATTGAAAATAGCATAAAAAACATGGAGAGAAATGAAAAGAAGTACTTACGGTCCTTAATATAAGAGTTGGTTGACTTATTTTAAGAAAATTAAAGAAGCTATAAATAAATTAAGTGAAAGTATTTATATTTCAAAATAATTTTCCTGACCTATTAATTGATATATATAATCTAAAAATACACATAAATATATACTTATAAGTAATTTATTTAGCTTCTTTAATTTTTTTTTTTTTGAAAAAAAAATCAGCTGACTATATATTAAGTAACGGAGCTACTAATATGACACAACATACCAAAACATTGTGCATTTAAACAAACACGAAGAAGGTTAGAACCACAACGGCCTGTGAGGCATTCCAATGGAGTGACAGAATGAAGATAACATCCCATTTCTTGGTAACCGTTTGCAAAAGCTACTATAACAGGAAGATCATCATGCTTGTTTGAAATGCTTAATATGTGGCTATTCTTGTCTACAAGGCATTTTGCAATGGAGTGCTCCCACTAAACCAACAGGCCAATACAAGTGCTGTATCATTGTTAGAATCACCAGTTTGAAGAAATTGTGGAGGGAGTAATTTGAGCAACTCCTCCACAATGGTCATATGCCCTAACATTGCTGCCACATGAAGTGATGTTTTCCTTGAAGAAGTAATTTCAGCAGTCAAAGCATTAGGGTTTTGATCCAGAACTTCTTTCGCCTTACTCCACCTGTTACCACATATAGCATGGCACAGATTCTCCTTCCATCCTATTTCCTCACCTGTAATCCACATCAGGTTAGCACAATGTGATTAAACAAAGTTGTCAAAGCTCTCAAACCCATGTAATGTACTCCTGATCTTTAATGTAAGACAAATTTAACTTAATAATTAGATTAAGGAAGTTAATTAATATGACATATTTTTTTTTAAGACACCCTAATTATTTTCCTCAATGCCCTCTATCCCTCTCTTACTTAACTATTGTTGAGGAGTATCAATATGGGTAATTTTGGAAAAGATTGAAAAATTTGAGATATATATGTTTTATATTTAAGACCAAGATCAACCATTTAATTCCTACATTAAAGACCGGAGGAGTACATGGTTTATGTATGATAGAATGCAACATAACAGTGGGGAAAACAACACTAGTAAAATGAAATAACTCAACAAAATGGAAGGCAAACAGCACTCAAACTGATAGAGAGAAATGATGAAGACTATCTTCCTCTAGCCCCAAACCTAGCAACCGAGAGGCTAGCAAAGCTCTCTGTCAAGATATATATAATGAAGAGATGACCAAAGGGGTCAATAATGAATATGTCATGTCAAGTGAATGGAGTGTGCATGCACATGATGGCACTTGTGAGTGAAGGAAGAAAAGGTGGTTACACAATATCAATAGAAGATGCTAAATGGAAAAGGGTGTGCGTGTATTTGGTGACTCTCTCTCCTCTCTCCCTAGTGTCTTCCTGCTCTAGTCATGGTCATGTTGACTATGGAGTTTCTTCTCCCTTCCTCTATGTTCTTGTTCCTATTTCCTTAAATCTGTAGCATTCTCTTTTCTATATATAATCTTGTGGCTACTCTTTTATCTTATTTTGGGATTGTCAATATATTTGTATTGAGACTGTTCAGTTTATATAAGATCATTACACTCTCCCAACTACACTTACAAGACAAAACACATCTTGCCACCCTAAAGTAACTCTAATGCTTAGTTTCTTTCTCCAAAACAGAAGGAACCTTGAGGTCAATGCCCTGGACAGCAGAAAGTTCGTTTTTCCTCTTTAATGTATCTTGCCAATATTTTTTTAATAGGTCTGGACAGTAAAAGCAATCCTTGCAGTTTTTGTAATATAGCGTGTCCTGGAAAATGTGTCTTTTAAGAATAATATTGAGTCATTTTTCTCTGACCAAACCTTCTGTTAACACAATGATATGATAGTTTTTTACAGCAATTGATCCAGATGAGACAGAAATGAGAAAGAGCTTCTGTACTCATTCACCTGATTCCTCGTGCGGCCTTGCTGAGCTTTGTTCTATGTCACCTCGCAATGTTGACATTTTGGATATAATATAATGAGTACCAGAGATCTTTATGATGCACTGATCAACCTGCAGCTTGATGTATTAGGAAAATTCAGTGTTGGTGTGTAAGAACAGCACAATCAATAATACGTGTCAAAGCTCTTATTGATTAATTGCACAAAGAAGAAATAAGAAATTCAAGTATAGATATTGAATTAAAATAAAAACAAGCTAAGGAAATGCACTTACCAGCCGACCTTGAGCCTTGGATATATCCAACAAGCTAGCTATGACTGGAAATTGACCAGATTGGCAACAATAAATGTGTGTGTGTGTGTGTGTGTGTGTGTGTAGTACTGCATGTGTAGAACATATGCTTGCTTGTGAACGTTTCCAACGAATCAACTCGAAAGATATTCGCACTCGGAAATCACTGCACTACTTTAAAAAAAAAAAAAAAACTTAGTGTCTAAAGTAGCCAGGCTCACCAACTTCATTGTATTTAAGAAGTATATGGAGCCTTTTGAGGAGGAATAGAGGCTGTCACACACTTCCAAATCCTGCCCATTCTAAACTCCTTAGTCTATAGATGCAGTTATCTAAGGCATAAAAGTCCTTCTTGTTATAAACACCACTTTGATAACTTAGTTAGAACGAACTTCCAAAAAAAATTTAGTATTTTTAAACAACTTTTGCATAAAGTTATTTTTCTGGAATTCCAATTAGCCAGGTTTGATCTTAGGACCCTTGGGTTAACTCATTAATTCTTTCATCTAAGGTTTAGACCATTATATAAAATCACACTGATAGACGCCTATATTTACATGGTTTTCTTGCTTCATTTTGGGATATTCGATAGCTTAATCACTCTAATTTGAGCTAGATTGAGCATTTTACCTTTGTGGTCATTCATTGCATACATAATAACACAAAAAGGGAAGAATTGAGTGAATTATGTCCCTCAGCTGTATATGCTTTTCAACCTCAGTGTTTTATGCTTTAATGAGGCTTTCTTTTCCCTATGCTGCAGATGAAAAGGGGAGACGTGCGAATACTCGAAGGCGTAACTAAGCAGAATGCAATTCAACACAGGAAAAAAAATGCCACTGGATGATTCGTGTCGCGACCTATAACATGGATGTCGCGACTTGTTTGCAACCTCTGGAGTTTTGTTTGCCTCAAAGGTCGCGACATTTACCCTTGTGGGTCGCGACATATAGACGTTTTAGTCGTGGCATACTTTAGCTTGAGTCGCGACATTAGAACATGGAATTGATGCTGCGCGTTTTAAGTTGAGATCAGCAAGTGGATCAAAAGGGAGGGAACAATCACGAGAGAGGCACTCATTCTGGCGAGGAGAAAAAAGATCAGGAGGCTGAGTGGAGTTCTCTGGTTCTTCTACAACCTTCGGCAGATCTTCACGAATTCTCCATCATCTCACTTCCATTTCTACATCTTGCTGACAAATCATCTACAGTCCACCTCACATCTTTCTACACTATCTCAGTTATCATCTTCCTCTTCTGATGGCTGAACGAAGGAGTGCTAGCTGCTGCGTTCTTGGAATCATGAGAGGCTAGATTCGTAGTCTCTTGGTGATGGAGAGCAAGACTTGAGCCAACTATTCATTGGGGAGTATATCTAGCCATATCTTGTAATTGCATATTGTAGAAATCTTAGATCTAGAGACTTCTACTACTATATACTTTAATTTGCAGATTTGTGAATGTATGATTTGGCTGTGTCGTTAGATCAGTTGTTGTTCACAAGGATTATATTTCATGAATTCCAGATTTGATTCATTGAGTTCATCAGGTTATCAATGATTATTGATAATTAGTTGTGATTGCAATCTGTTAAAGCATGAACATCAACTGCTCTTTCTACATTCTGAGTGATTCTAAACAATGTTTAAAGAAATGTTGTTTGTTTTGGATTAAAGCAAAACTGCATTAATTGAACCATTGGATCTAAGTGATAGCTTAAGGTCTATCAATTAAACTCAGAAGAATTGACCTCCCCTAATTAAACCAAGGCAAGGATAGTTAAGGCTCCATCACTGAGGACTCACTCATTTTATTCCCTCTTAATCCAAATTACATTTCCATTCGCTGAAAATTCTAAAAAAATACTACACTGCATTGAAATTTATTCTGTAGCTTTAGCTCTAGATTAAAACCCCCTATTCTGCAAATTCAAGTTCAACAATGCTTTTGATGACCAATTCAGACTAGGCTAGCAATTAAACCGCTCCTCGAGAAGAACGATTGGTTGCGCACTATACTTGAAACAACCCTTTCTATTAACAACACATTTAACTCAATTAACTGTTATTAAATAAATAACCATGATTATAGGCAATTTTTTTTTTTTTTTTTTAAAACTTT
>QFDD01000885.1:0-36929 GCA_006871305.1 Vachellia collinsii
CTCAATTTTGCCTCCTCCAGGATTCGAACCCCCGACCTCCTGTGCACGCGCGTGATCCCTTGCCAGTTGAGCTGCGAGAACCTTGTATCTTCTAAACGCATATTTAAATATATATAATATTATACTTCATAATAACTTATTTATATATAATATTTATATGATTATTAATTTCATAATTTTTATTATTTTAAACAATATTAATTTTAATATAAAATTATTACAAATAAAATAAATATTATTTCTAATATTTTCATATTTAATATTGATTTTAATTAATATATTAATTAAGATTTAATATTAAATAATAAAAAAAATAAGAATAATAAATAACAAATTTAAAATTGAAATTAATAATTAATTAATAAAATTATAATTAATTAAATAGTAATTAAATAGTAATTAAATTTGGGACGGAATTTGCCACGGAATTAGCCACGGAATACGTTTCCGTGGCTAAATTTGCCACGGAATTTCCGTCGGAAATTGCCACGGAATATTTTTCCATGGCAAATTTCGTGGCAAATTTTGCCACGGAAAATTTCCGTCGGAAATTGCCACGGAATATTTTTTCCGTGGCAAATTTTGCCACGGAAATTTCCGTCGGAAATTTTTCCGACGGAATTTTTGACGGATTTCGGACGGAGTTAGCCACGGAAAAAATTCCGTGGCTAATTCCGTCAGTAATATGATGTTTTTTGACGAATATAAGACTGTATATTCATTACCAATGTAAAGAGAGAGAAAAAACTTCTCCAAACAAAAAAAAAAGTCAGATCCACTATAATCACAATAGGATTACAGAAAAATCACAATAAGCCGCACAAACATATGCAAACATCCGGCCAAACAATTAAAGCTACAAGCTTACAATAGATAATAAAGAAGATGAAAATACTCATAAAATAAAGTTTCATGCAAACTCAATATCTCTTATATTAGGCAACAAATAGATTATCCCATTATTCATAATGACACATTGGAAGCTCCAAACCTGCCAACAAAATTTCAATATGATCGAATAGTTAATAAATATGCAAACTCTGTTTTACCAAACATGTCTTATAAACCTATGAAAATTGTGTTATCTCTTCTTCTCTCTCAAATGACTATCTTTCATTCTGAATAAAACATTTCCACCCTTTCACCTAATCTACCCGCTCTCCACTTAAACTTTCTCCACAAAGAAAGGGGGCCCAAAATAGTCAATAATCGATGAAATTTGTTTCATTGTTAAATTTACAGTGATAAATTGGATTATCCATAGAATTATAATTCTAATTACTGACAAAATTCCATCACAAACTTATTTTTTTAATAACTAAAAAATGCGATGTGTCAACTCCATCGGCTGCCACCTCATGATGAGGTGCCTACCACTTTTCACCTATGTTGGTCATCACATGTTACCCCTTATGACCTCCACCTCACTGCCACATGTTGCCATAGGATACACTCATAAACTTGAAATTTTGCATTATTCAAGAGTTGAACTTGAACATGTATGTAAGCCTTTACCAGTTAAACTACAATGATGATGTATTCTTTAATTTACACTTTCTTCTTATCTAAAATTTTAGTATGAGTTCTCTATGTCCATATGTGATTATTTATGGGGTAAAAAGGCTCAAGGCTTCCTTTGGGGCTCCACTGCCCTGGATAGAAGGAATGTACACTTGGTGGCCTCGGATGATGTGTGCAAAGAAAAACTAAAAGGAGGATTGGGATTAGGCCATTTGAAAAGACTGATGTACCCTTGTTAAAAATTAAAATATCAACTGTAACACAGACATTAGAACTCCTCTTCACCATCACCTACCACTAATGGATGTTGGCTTCAATCATTCAACACTCCATCATGTCCTATGAAATGATGAGTTACGCAGCGATGCTAAATTATCACAGATTTATGCATATAATCAAAATAAAACTCCACTTTCTACCCTTCGAGAAGCACACACATATGGAGATTAATGTAGTGTATGTCATTTAATGACCTTATCTCTTCTGTCAGTATTTTTATCTTAATTGAATGCGCGGGAGCCATCTGCACCATGTCCTTAAGTAAGGGCCCAGTTAAATGAAAACAAAGTGGTACATGAAAAGAGAAGAAATAAAATAAGAAATAAGAGATAGTAGGAGTAGAGGGGACATGTCACGTGATTCTTATTAAATTAAATAGATTAATGTTTTAGATGTAAAAAAATCCAAGACACCAAAACTTATAAAAGTATAGAAAGCAAAACTAAATAAGAATCAAATATTATATTAGCTTAATAAAGAAAATTAAGAAAACCAACTAGACAAGCTAGAGGAATCGGTCTTAAATTTCATGGGACCTTCCTCAATCTTCAACCCGTCAAATCTTTTCAAAAAGCGAGACAATAGGTGGGTCTCTTTATTTTCCAACTAACTTCTGCCTTCCCAATTTAATACTACCTTCCATTTTTAACATGTGAGTTAGTTGGCTTCTCAATTTATACTACCTTTCAATGTTTTGGTCAAGTAGCTCGGAGATTTATTTAGCACAACTATTAAATTCTCATATGCCCATGAAAATTTATTATTAACTTTTAAAGGTTAAAAGTGATATTTATAGTAATTTAGTAGACTTTTCTATAATTTAATCTAAAAATTATATCATAGTTTAGGTTGAATGGTTCAAAATTCAAATTGGGGTTAAATAAAACTATCCAATAATAATTAAGGGCAATTATACTCAAGTCTTAAGAAAAAAAACTATTATTGATTCTATAAAGTTATCAAATTAATATGAAATCTCATGTGATATTTGTGTGGTTAATTAGGATCGTGAAAAAGATAAGTTTATCCTGATTTGTGAGTTAATAAATCAAAATGCATTAATGACAAGTCAGGATGTCATTAATGACAAGTCAATATACTTCAATTGATACGTCAATGTTCCACTAATAACTAATCAAAGCGAAATGAGTCTTGACGCCATAAATAATAAGTTAATGTGTATCAATTAACAAGTCATTGTATCTCATTTGATATCAAAGTCCCTTGATTAACAATTCAATATATGTACTAATAATAATAAATGGAGATAAACTCTTCTTTTAACAATTTAATTAATAGGACAAATGTTATTTGTGACTTTATATCAATTTGATAATTTCATGGGATTTAATAGTGAGAATTTATCTTTCATAAGATCTGAGTACAATTCCCCTAATAATTAAATGAATTGGGGCTTAAGTTAGACGTAATCTTTGGGCAATTTGATATGATGGCAAAGGTGGTTCTCGCGCAATCAATTAGCAGAATGATGATGACAAAAATGCCAATGAAATGAGGACACCCATTACTAGCTAGCCTTTCTCCTTATTTATATATAGATGTGTTTATCACTTTAATCCTCAATATTGAGTTATTTTAACTAATTTTTACATGTTAATTAATGACAGTTAAGATATTATAAATATTTTAAATTAATAAAAATGTTCACTTTTACCTTATTAAAATTTATGTTCTCTCTCCTCACTTACAAATCATTATTATTAATTGTATAACAAACAAACGGTAAATTAGTATATTAATATGAAAAATTTAATAAAGTGATTTATAAATATAATCAAAATAAACATTTTTTTGAAATATCACGTCATTCATACTTTGTTCAATGAAAATTTTTTAAGTATCTTCTATTATAAATTCCACAATACTTTTATAATGGGTTATGGAAATAAAGAAATAATTAAGATAAATTTATAGGATATAAGATAACATTAAGTAAAGTATAGATGAGGTGATACTCCAGAAATATGTTACCTGCCAAACGTAATATGTTAACTACCAAATGATTACGTTTTTTTATACTAACATAGTATGCGTCATCTGATTACCTCATCTCGCCCGTGGGCATTTTTATCTTTAATGAATGAGCTGGAGCCGCATGCACCTGCACCATGTAAATCAAAACAAAAGTTTTAAATGTAGAGAGAAGTTATAAAGGGTTTTTCTAGTGCCGTACGTAATGAGTTAAAAATTATTACCCATCTGCTACATTTTTTAAAAAAATTATCAGAATGCTATACTTTCTTCGAGAATCTCTATCAAACTTATTCACTGGATAAAAGAGTTTGACAAAATTTCATATTTTTTTTTTTAAAGTTCATTTTCCAAATGTTTTAATAATTTTTAATAAAAATTATTAAAAAATGAAAAAAAAAATTAAAAATAAATTATTTAAAAAATTATTAATTTTTTTTTGTTTTTAATAATTTTTATATTTTTTTGATAATATTTAAGTAAAAAGATAGACATGAAAAAGAAAGGCAGTACATTTATAATTTCCCCCCTCTCTTTTTTAAATTACAAAAGGCAAGTGAGTAAACTTAAAATAGAAAAATTATTTCCGCATCGATTCAATGTCCTGATGGGAGGAGAGAGGAAGGGGACATTGAAGCTTGTTTAAGGGTGATAAGATTGTTGAAGACCTGATGAGAGAGGAAGGGGATTTTTTTTAAATAATTTATTTTTAAAAATTATTTTTTTAATAATTTTTATTAAAAATTTTTGGGTTAAACATACTTTTGGTCTTTATAGTTTAAGTTAATTTGGGTTTTAGTCCCTGAAGTTTAAAAGTGATGATTTTGGTCCCTCAAGTTTACTTTATTTAAAGCTGTTAGTTTCTGTAGTTTTAAAAGGTTCCTGTACTTTTAACTAATTTTGTTTTTTATCCTTATATTTTGAATGAATTTTGGTTTTAATCCTTATATTTTGAACAAATTTTTATTTTGATCTCTAAATTTAACTGTGTTAATTAACGCAATCAAATATTCATGTCCCTAAAACTAAAACTATAAGGATAAGTTATAAAACAATTTTTTTTCATGTTACCTTATTCAGTTATTAAGAAATTTCACTATAATTAACGGAATTAGTAACACATAAGGAAAATTAACTGTATTAACATTAGGTAGGTCGTTTTAAAACTATAGGGACTAACAGCTTTAGATAAAGTAAACTTGAGGGACCAAAACCGTAACTTTTAAACTTCAGGGACCAAAAACCAAATCAGGGTAAACTATAAGGACTAAAAGTAGGTTTACCCCAAAAATTTTAAAACATTTGGAACTTGTTGACTAGGTGAACGAGTTCTAAATGAACTTTTAAAAAAAAAATAAAGTATGGGATCTTGTTAAACTCATTCACATGTTAAACGGGTTTGATAAAAATTCTTTCAAACTCGTATATCACGTGAACGAATTTGAAGAAAGTGTAACATTCTAATAATTTTTTTAAATGTAGTTTATGGATAATTGTTTTTTACTGTTTATGTATCGTGTGGCAGTAAACAAACTGTTATAAAGAGATATGAAGACGAAGAGGAGACATGTCATGTGCTACGGTGGGAAGAAAGTTAATAAACTGTTTGATCTTATAGTGTACAATAATTTTGAGTTTAGAATAATTTTAAATCAGAGATCTTGGTTCTGTGAAGGAAAAAATAGTCAAAATTCTTATTAAACTAAATGGATCATGTTTTAGATGTAATTTAAAGTTCAGCAGATTTTTACATAATTTAATCTAAAAATTATAATAGAGTTTAGGTTGATGGGTTCAAAATTCAAATTGGGGTTAAGCGAAACTATAAATACAAAAATAATTAAGGTGGTTCCCATACATTCAATTAGTATAAGGATGATGATAAATATGCCAATGAAATGAGGACACCCATTGCTAGCCTTTCTCCTTATTTATATATAAGATTGTTTTACATGTTAATTAATGACAGGTACGGTATTATATATACTTTTAATTAACAAAATTTTTCTCATTTACCCTTGTTAAATTTCCATCCTCTCTCTTCAATTACAATTCATTTTACTTTTATTTCTATCTTTGTATTCAAAATGAGAATTAAATAAGGATAAATTGAAAAATAGTCATTAATAACCTTTAATTCAACTTATACTTAAGACAATTATTTTTCTACAACTAAATTTATAATAAGGATCACAGTGATATATCTATATGGATTAACCAATTTAATTTGTGGATCATCAAATCAAACATTGGGTCCATTGAGAGCTTATAAAATGAACCTATATATCACATAAAATGTATAAGAAATTACATTGTTATTCATAGTAATAGTAATTAAGGATACCTCCCTAATTATGGCCCCACCAACCCTTCAAATTAAAAGTAGTGGAAATAATGGTTTGTTTTGCTTGCAGCGGGCTGGGATTGACTAAGACTTTGATCCACATTGAATAGAATTGTAGAAAGTGTGTGGCAGGTCGTATTCCTTTCTTTCAATGACTCTTAATTTCATTTATATGAGCAATGAATGCATAGAAAATGATTTATTTCCGTTGAGTAGGATCAATAAGTTTAGAATTGACGTATCTTACACAGAACTAGAGAAAGTAACTAAAACAAAAAAATGACTCTTAGGACGAGAGGGTTGGGCGACGGAGACGGAGATGGTGGAGGAGGGAGTGAGCAGGATGGAGGCACTGGGACGGGGGTATTCAGCAGCAAACGACCAGTTCTCACGGAACACTCGAGACGGTCAGGAGAGAGAGGCGATGCGAATGGAGGTGGGCAGCCATTATCTTATAAAGACAAGCTTCTGAGCCTGGGTGATTCAGGATTTTTGGATCTGAACATGTCAGTGGCAGACGCACTGCAAGGATTTAAGGAGTTCTTTACGAAGGCACGTGAGAAGCAAGAAGTGGAGTCACAGGATGACGGAGTGACTGCGGATGTACCGGACGATGAGGGAGAGGACGGCGTAGCGATTTGGCAAAGAACTGGGAAACTTCCATCTCTGAAGGTGTCAGCAGAGGAGTACGCCATATGGTGTAAACCATACATGAACTCTCTAATCGTGAAACTTCTGGGCAAGACTCTCGGGGCGGGTTTTATGCGTCAACGTATGGAGCGAATGTGGTGTAGAGACCCAAGGAAGCCCATCAAAGTAGTTCCTCTGAATAATGGGTTTTTCATCGTTTCTTTCTCGACAGCGGAGGATAGAGACTTTGCTCTGCATGAGGGACCTTGGATGATTGCTGATCATTATCTCATGGTTCAGCGCTGGCGGCCAAATTTCAACCCATGGAAAGAAGACTCTCAGAAACGCATAGCAGCTTGGATTCACGTTCCTGACTTGCTTGCAGAGATGTATCGTGTGGAATCCCTACGTAGACTGGGGGACCTGGTGGGACGCACTATAAAGATCGATCGAACAACGGCTTTCTCCGAGAAGGGAGGTTTCGCTCAGATTTGAGTTGAACTTGACCTCTGAAAGCCATTACTTCCAGCCTTTGATCTTTTTGGGGAACACAAGAGGATAGAATATGAGGGGTTGCACCTTGTATGCTTTCACTGCGGCACGTACGGGCACCATCTCAACCAACGCCCATTGAAGACTTCATCTCCGGCAATTCAGGAAAGCAGTAGGGATGTAGGAAACCAATCTGAGGCAGCATCCGGCGGCACGACACAGACGGGCCAGCAAACCGTTGACGGGATCAGAGCCCCCGAAATGGAATCCCGTACTGACTTCGAGATCCTAGGAGCTACAAGCGAAGGTTATGGACCCCATATGCTGATTAGACGTGATCTTGGCCGGAAATCTGGGATGACAGTTTCGAAGAATAAGGTGGCAGATTTATTGGGGAAGTCTTCGGTGGTGTCAAAGGAAGCAAAAGGGATCATTAATCGATCGAGTGGATCACGGGTAACGAAGGATAAGGAAAAGGAGGATCATGCAACTAACCCACGTGGCACTAAGGGTATCCTTATGGACAATCCCAAGAACCTTGAAATGGATTTAATTAAGGAAAAAGAGGGAGAATGGATATCGGTGGGGCAAAAAAGGAAAGCAAAATCCAGGGTCAAGGCTCATGGGAAAGAAAACAAGAAGGACACTGCAAGGGCGCCACGTCAAGCGAGCACACCAACAACAAGCTTATCAGCGGAGGTTTATTCTCCTAGCATAATTTCTTCAGGAAACATGGGCCCCCTAAAGATCTCGTGCTCTACGTCTTTGGCCCAAAGCTAGAAGTCACTAGTGGGCCCCCCTCCTACTTCATGGATTTAACAAAGCACGGGAGTTCATTTGGGCCACCGCTAACAACCCCAATGGAGTGCGTCGGAAATGAGGGAGGTTCTAATCAGCCCACGCAGGACATGCTTGTGAGCACCGAGATGGACGCTTCGAGGATTGTATCCTCTACCTCTCATGCAAGGTCTGAATGAATTGCCTATTCTGGAATATTCGAGGGGCTGGAGCACGCACCTTCCCGGCCCTCATGCGTGAACTTAAAAGTTTTTATTGTTTGGATTTCATTGCTCTTTTTGAGACAAAGTGCAGCGAGCACAAAGCGGCTCAAATTACTATGAAGCTGGGTTTCCAGAATATGGAGATTATGGATGCTGTTGTGTTTAAAGGAGGAATATGGTGCCTGTGGTCTGATAGAGTTAAGAGAGTTGAAGTACGTCAAAAAACGTCTCAGTTCATCCACTTTCTTGTTCAGGATGTGAACAACCGTACTTGGGAGATCACCTCAGTTTATGCAAGCCCCTCGCCACCTGTCCGACGTGAGTTATGGAAGCAACTTGAGGTTATCCGAGCTAATCTCCCGCATCCTTGGTGTGTAGGGGGTGATCTCAATGCAACCCTTATGTTTAATGAGCGTTCCTCTGGAGGTAACCACGGTGGGCCAGACAAGGACTTTTATGAGTTTGTTATAAACAACAGCCTCAATGATATGGGGTTTGTGGGCCCTCGGTTTACATGTCATAGAGCAGATACAGAGAGTAGAATTGATCGTATTTTGTGCTCAAATGCATGGTTGGATATGTTCCCCAATGCCACTGTTACGCATCTGCCTTGGTTGAAGTCGGATCACCGGCCACTTCTTTTGCGACATGATGACATGAGAAACACGGGACTTTGTACAAGACCTTGTCGTTTATTAGCTGCCTGGGTTCTTCATGACGACTTCCCACAGTTTGTTCGAGATCATTGGAGTTCGGAGGTATCATGGGAAGACAATGTGGCCACCTTTTCTAGAGATTGTGCGGATTGGAACAAGCAAGTGTTTGGCAACACAGCTCAATGGAAGAGAAGGCTTCTGAGGAGACTAGATGGGATTTCACGGGCTAAGGCTCGCCGTCCTCTCTCGCCGGAGTTACTTGAGATCCAAAAGCAACTTCGAAAACAACTCGACGAGGTTATGTTGCAGGACTCCTTAATATGGGCCCAGAAGGCTCGGTGTGACTGGTCGATTTTAGGTGACCGTAACACAAAATTTTTTCACGGTCGAGCAAACAGTCGAAGAAAGAGAAATTTTGTAGTGGCTATTCGAAATAGTGAAGGTGCTTGGTTGTACGATCGTGTTGACATTAAGGACTATGCAGTATCCTTCTTCTCATCCCTATTCATAGAGGATGAGAGTGATCGTGAGCCTCTGACCTGCCAGCTCACGTACCCATCTCTTGACCGGGAGGAGATTGAATTGGTGGGAAGTGAGGTGTCACCTCAAGAGATTAAGGAAGCAATATTTAGCATGGGGGCTCTTAAAGCACCAGGACCGGATGGGCTCAATGCTTTGTTCTACCAGAGCCAATGGAACCATGTCAATCAAGCGGTGTGTGCGAAAGTTCAGAATATTTGGCAGGGACTTGATCAAGTGAAATCCATAAATGATACTCGGATTATCCTTATTCCTAAAAAGGATCACCCAAAGGATTTAAAGGATTTACGGCCCATCAGTCTTTGCAATGTGATTTTTAAAACCATCACTAAAATAATTGTAAATCGTCTTAAAGTCTTATGCCTAAGGTAATTAGCCTAACCAATGCAGCTTCGTACCTGGCAGGCACAGCTCGGATAACATCATCATAGCACAGGAGGTTATTCATTCAATGAGGCAAATACAGGGGAGGAAAGGATTCATGGCTATCAAGATTGATTTGGAAAAGGCCTATGACAGGGTTAACTGAGGCTTCTTAAGGGCTTGCCTTCAGGAATTGGGTCTTACACCTCATATGGTAAACTTGATCTCTGAATGCGTGTCATCCCCGACTATGGAGCTCCTATGGAATGGTGAACAGGCAGGCTCTTTTTCCCCAACGAGGGGGGTACGACAAGGGGATCCACTATCACCCTATCTTTTCGTATCATGTATGGAGCGGTTGGCCCACATCATTCAAGAGCAGATGGACTAGGGAGCTTGGCACACGATTCGTCTGAGTAAGCATGGCCCTCCTATTTCCCATTTATTTTTTGCTGACGATATTCTTTTGTTTATGGAAGCTTCAGTTCAGCAAGCTGAGATTGCCAGGATTTGTTTAGATAATTTCTGCCGGAGCTCAGGATTGAAGGTTAATGCAAACAAGACCCGCATCTTTTTCTCTAAAAATGTGGATCAGAATGAACGGGCACAGCTGAGTAATGTGCTTGGGTTCCAGTCCACAACAGATCTTGGCAAGTACCTTGGTGTTCCTCTTCATCACCAAAGGGTCACCAAATCCAGCTTTCAGGGAGTTGTGGACAAGGTGAAACAGAGGCTCGCGAACTGGAAGATAAATTCATTGTCTCTAGCAGGAAGAACCACTTTGGTGGCGTCGGTCACATCATCAATACCAGGACATACCATGCAAACATCCCTCCTTCCTGTATCGACTTGTGAGGAGATTGCCAATTGTAACCGACAGTTTATTTGGGGATCAACAACGGATAAGAGGAAAACCCACCTAGTGGCATGGGATACGGTGTGCCAATCCAAGCAAGCAGGAGGCTTGGGGCTAAAGTAGTTGCGTCGACAAAATCAGGCTTATATGATGAAGCTTGGCTGGAAACTTATTCACCGTCGCGAGGATTTATGGGTGCGAGTCGTTCGGAACAAGTATAAGTGTGGCAATGATGTGCTCCCTCTTATCAACCCCGAGCTCACAGGGTCCAATACTTGGCGTGGCATTCGCAATTCATGGCAAGATATTGTGAACGGAGTGGAGGTTGATGCAGCATCTAGCCTGGTACGTTGGAAGCATGACAGGAGTGGAGAGGTTACCGTTCGTTCAGCTTACTCGACCTTGACGAATGAATCCGTTAACGGTGATCTCTTGTGGCAGCGGATTTGGAAACTGAATACACTTCAACGATGCCGTTCTTTCATGTGGTTGGTTATCCAGAACAGGCTACTGACCAATGAAGAAAGGGTTAGGAGAAAGATGTGCGAGAGCGGTGTCTGTCCGGTCTGTCACCTGCATGCAGAGAGTATGAGCCACGTTCTTCGTGATTGCCGAGAAACTCAGTATCTATGGCGCGAACTTGTTCCCGAGTCATGTCAATCTACTTTTTTTAGCATGCCTATTTCAACCTAGGTCCGTCACAATTTGAGTCAACACTGGAGCGGTTAAAGCCAGGCTAGAATGCCTATTTTTCGACTATGTGCTGGTGCATTTGGCGTTGCCGCAACCTTTGGGTCTTCGAAGAGAAGGCTTCAAGTAATGATGCCCTTAAGTTGCAGGATCCTCGATCTCGGAAACCATTCTGAAAGCTCAGCAAAGATTGGCTAGTACAAACCTCCACGGCCAACGTACCCTTAACAGAACGATCAGCTGGATGCCTCCACCCGATGCTTGGCGGAAGATGAACATAGACGGCGCGTTCTCCCAGCAACTAGGAATCGGTTGCAGTGGAGTCCTGAGGGATGCTGCAGGAGTGTTTGTGAGAGGATTTAAGTACCATGGGCCCGGAAGGTGTAGCTTGACAGCGAAACTCTATGCAGCAACCTTGGCCCTGAAGCTTGCATGGGGGCAAGGGGAGAGACATTTGATACTTGAAACGGACTCCACGAATGTCATGAGTCTCCTACAAGGGGATGAAGCTAGGCTCCATCATGATGCAGGTATTATAAGAGAAGCCCAGATGCTCCTGAAGCTGGAATGGCAGGTGGAAATTTTTCATGTCCCTCGTGAGGCAAATAGAGTGGCGGATGGTTTGGCTCGTGAGGCGTTGTCAATGGCACCTGGTCTCCACCATGTGCTGGCCCCTTCTTCAACGCTACTGTCTATGATTGTGTCTGAGTACCCAAGTGGTACTGCTTCTTGTTAGGCTGCTTTGAGGATTTCCTCCCTTGTAGTATAAAAAAAAATAAGTTTAGAATTGACGGTTGTAGAAAGTTGTTAGTGTTTATAGTTTGATTGAATTTTGAGTACCGGATCATTTGTTAAATTTATATTAACTTCTTATGAAATTATAAAAACTAAAATCATCTATTTAAAATTTATCGTAATATTGGGTTGCTGACAAAATTCTAATTCTAATTATTGATGGAATTCCATCACAAATTTATTTTCAAAAAGGCTCAAGGCTTCCTTTGGGGCTCTCCTATGCATAGAAGGAATGCACATTTGGCGGCATGGGATGCGATGACTGATTTCACCGGCGACTTTTATCAGTCACCCCTAAAGGCAATAAATTTAATATTTCTACATAAAAATATTTTATGTAAAATTTATTTTATTTGTAAAATTTTTATTAAAAATAATATTCTTAAAAAATAAAAATTATGAAATTAATAATTATATAAGTGTATAAAATTATTATTTAATCAATAAAATAAAATAAAAATATATAAAATAATGTATACATGCATTAAAATTATCATCCAATTTACTTCTAGTTTCTAATAATATTAGATGTTGTATATATAGATATATGTACAAATAATATATATACACACACATAAATGTGTGCATGTTTATATATATAAATTATGTAGTAAGATATTATATATATATATTTAAATATGCATTTAAAGTATGCAAAATCATTGTAACTCAATTGACAAAGATTCAAATACGCCACGAAGGGGTTAAATATTTGATTATTAGAGAAGGCAAACTTTTAGATTTATCAGATGGCGACATGTGGCAATGCGAGGTGGTGACACATGGCGTAGGTGAGGTGGCATATATGTGGTGACACGTGGTGTGCAGGGAATGGTGATGATGGAGTGACTTGGCACTGTCAGGTGATGATGTGGTAGTCACCGGAGTAAATTATTATTTTTTTGTAATAATTGTGAAAAGGACAAAAAATGTTGTCGTGGAAGGTACCTTTTGGCCATGACTTTTTTGTTACCACCGTAGGGGATCAGCGGCAAATTTTGTCCCTGCAACAAGTCTTTTCAACGGTGATTTACTTTTGTCACCACCGATACTTTTAGCAATAATCCCTAGGTGATGACTCTTTGACAACGACTTGACGTTGCTGAAAGTCTTTCATCGGTGACTTTTTATACTTTTAGCGGTCACAAAAAGTCAATTTTTGTTTTTTTGGCAGTAGATGATGATGTATGCAAAGAAAAACTGAAACGAGGATGGAGTGTGATTGAACGAAAATTGATTAAGTATTTAATTCTTTTATGTGTAAGATGTTCAACTCTTGAGCTCATACTTACAATTATACTCCTCCATTCTATTTTCACTACAAAAAAATATGAAATTAGCCACAGAATTTGTTACGAAATTACCGACAGATTTTTGGTTTGCCATGGATTTGTCACGGAATGTAATTACTGACTAAAAATTCTATGACAAATTTATTTTTTAATAAATAAATAATAAAGACACTCGTATGAAATTAACCACTGAATTTTTCCATGGCAAATTCTATGGTTAAATTAGGTACGGAAAAAAATATTTCGTGGCTACTTTCCGTCGCTAATATTTTTTTATACTAGTAGAATTTCCAGTAGAATTTTTAATAGATTACCACTGAATTAACTACGGAATAATTTCCAGTAGAATTTCTAATAGATTACCGACGGAATAAGTCATGGAATTCCTTGGCTAATTCCGTCAGACATTCAATATTTTTTTTTGCAATGTTTTAAGTCATTTCTACTATATGTCATACAAATAAAAAAAAAATTTCATCAACCTTAATAACACTACTTTAGACACACAATATATCTCAAGAAAGAAAATTAATATAATCATATATAAATGGTGCACTAGTTCATTAATATGAAAAATTTAATAGAATAACTTATAAATAGGTTAAAAATAAACATTCTCTTTATATCCTACTAAATGCTCACATTTATGGAGAATAATGTAGTATATGTCATCTGATGACCTCCTATCTACCGTCAGCAATTTTTATCTTTAATGAATGCGCGGGAGCCACCTGCACCACGTCATTAAGTAAGGGCGCATGCAAATGAAAACATTTATTGCCAAAAGTTCGTGCTTCTTATGCAGAGACCATTGAGCTTATTGAACAAAAACGTCTGGAAGTGACATTAATGGATGCTAGCTTCATCATTGAACTCTTCATCTCTTTTGTGGTGACCTGTGAAGCATACAAAGATGATAAATTGTCACAGCCATGGTTAGTTGCCTCTATAAGTAAAAATTTGATTTTACTTCTTGAGAATCGACTTCCATTTTTTTTTTTTATTGAAGAGCTGTTCAATAAAGCTTTTCCACATGATTGTTGCAGTAACCACCTTTCGTTAATTACTTGGGCTCACATATGCATATTTTCAGTATTTTATTATGCAACAATTAGAACCTAATCCTGAAGTGAAGATAAAGCATTTTACATATCTTCTTAGATTGTTTTACTTGCTTTAAAAAATGTTTCAAAGGGATTCATTCACAAAGGATGAGGTTGGAAGCCATATTCTATTATACAATGCGAATGCATTGCATGAAGTAGGCATAAAGTTAAAGGCAAGCAAGAGCAAGTGTCCATTAGATTTGACATTTTCAAGACATCATCTAGAAATTCCACAAATTTTGATGGAGGATCGTACCGAATGAACTTTTGTTTCGTAATATGATAGCATTAGAACAATATCATTATTTTGATGGTACTTACATTATTGACTATGCTCTAATGTTGGATTTTCTAATGGACACATATAAAGATGTGGATCTTCTTATTGACAACAAAATAGTCACCAAGGCTTTAGGTGATTACAATATTGTTGCTTTATTATTTAATGGTCTTGGGGTAAATGTCGTTCGGATCAGTTTCAATTCTGAATATCGTGATATTTGCATACGGTTGAATGGCTTTTGTCAAGGCCGTTGGCACAAGATGAAGGCAACTCTAAGACGTGACTATTGTCGTACACCATGGCAGATTGTTGTTCCTATTGCTGCAATTGTACTTCTCTTACTCACTGTTGCTCAAACCATATTCTCTTTCCTCCAAGTAGTGAACAAGTAAATTAATTCACAATTTAGTTTGTATAATAATGTTGGAATTTAATTATTATTGTGGCCTTTGACTTTGTTATGACTAGGCATTGTGTCCGTCACTAGTGAAGCAATTTCTTGTACCTGATCTTGCTGACAATAAAAATTACACCTTGTAGCCAAAGAAACGTAGTTCGATCGATTCATATGAAGTTTTATGTGTGTGTGTGTGTGTGTGTGTCCCCTTTTCTATTCTTTTCTTTTAATTTTTACAGCCATCAAATTAATAATCCGACTGGGGATCCATGTTAGTGTGTATCATGAGCATGCTCAAAAATGGAAAAAAAAAATGTATAGGATTAATGCAAGAGCACACAGGATATGATTGACACACACACACACATCTTACATGCTTATGACCATCTATCCTTTTTAAAAAAGGTGCGTTGGTGTTTATCAAGTTTTTAAAATTTTTTCACTGTAGAACAAAATGTTTGAATATTTAAAAATTTTAAGTCTAAAATAATAAATACCTTAAAGTTGTTTTCATCACAACTCAAAGTACAAATAAAAACTGTTAAAAATATAAAGTGAGTAGGGAGGAAAAATTGTAAACTCATATTTTTATCCTAGTTCAGCTCTATCCATTTGAATCTATGTTCATTTCCAAATAAATCACTTGAGATTTATTCACTATTAATTCCCAAGCCTACGTGAAATAACTGTAATGCTTCTCTTTACACAAAACTCACCTCCCAAGAGATACCTCGTTTGGATTAATTTGTTTCCTTTTATTTTTTGTTCACCAAGTAATGTTTTTCAACAAAATATAAAAGTATACTTTAACATGTAAACTATCTCTCCTGAACCTGATGGCTGTTTAGAAATCTAAAATAGGATGACAGTTTAACACCAAAAAGTTGAATTTAATTTTACTAATAAAAAAAAATCTGAAGTTTTGATTCAGAATAAAGTTATTTAATAATTTGACTTTGATATTTTGGCTCAGTCGAAAAAATGTTTTAAAATTTGACAATAAAACAACTTTACATATTATTGTTAAATTTTCTGGCCAAAAAAATTATTGCTAAATTTTGATATATGAAAAATACTTGTAGCTTCGTTTATTAAAAGAAAAAACTTGTAGTGCCGAGTCATCTTGATGTTTTCGGGCGGGATACATACCAACCCAAAAAAAAATATGCGTAGGAATCTAGTTGGTATCAACCCAAAAAACAGAGCATACCATACTCTGTAATTTTTTTCTTGGACAACTTTAATATAATAGTGCTGCAGAATAAGAAAAGGTTTGGGAACTTCAAGTTCAAAGATGATGGGAGATTGAAAAAGCCATGGTGGGATTGATGAATGCACAAGAAAAGGACACAGTGGGTAAAACATAAATTCTGGTGATCACAAAAATGTACACAATTTGACAAGTTCGAAGATTTGAGAAAGAGCAGCGTTGTAGCATTGAGAGGGAACACACGCACAGCAACTCATTGCCTTGAAATGCTCTGTTCATTTAATTTATGATTACATAGTTTCATTCCCCCATGAATACAGACGTTATGTATCCCCCTTTTCACTTCCTCCCTTCCCCACAACAACATTCACTTCACCATAACGCCTTTCCAATTCCCAAACTTCAAACATCATTATATTTCTATATGATACAGTAATTCACTTGGGACTGTTGATTAAAGAAAAACGTGACAATAGTAAATTTTATTGATGGAAGTAATACCATGCATGTGTGTGTAGCTTAATTGAAATTGGTGGGGGTTCGGAGTTATTATTACTGAATTGGGGGAATGTTGAGAATAGGGTTGGGAGCAAATAGAAGGGAAGCAAGAGTGAGGCAAAGAGGGTTTCAGGGAAATTGCACTGGAGTTTCTGAAATGCCAAAATGGGTCTGCATATGAAGACAAAGGCACTAAATCAGGCAAAGACCAACATGTCACCTTTATATATATATATATATATATATATATATTAATAATAACAATTAAAAAAGAAAGAAAGAGACAAAACCACTAAATCAGGCAAAGACCAACATGTATAATGCATACTGGTGAAAGGGCTCAAGGGAAAAAAATCAGTGCTTCAACCATTAATTTTCAAAATATTGACAGTTCTCAAGGAATTTGCATTGAATTGAAAACGTTTAAGCATTTGGTGGTAGTCGAATCTGCGACGCCCATAAACATTAATTCAACAAATTTAAGCCCAACTTCACTACTGAAGTTTGTAAGAGTGGAGAGTGCGGAATAGAGAATGGGAAAGAAGGATTACAAGAGGCTAAAAGAATGTCGGAGCTGTAGGCAACAATTACTTCTTGCCACTCTCTCTGGTACTTTGATTATTATCGAGGATATTCGCGCAGACGAGACCTTCCCGGGCCTCTTTTCTGCGATTGCTTGAGAAAGTCTGCGATGGTTGCTATGTCGAAATCAACGAAACTGGTAATTTCAGCTTTCCTGTTGCTTTATACGATGTTTTTGGAATTCTGGGAAAAGTTGATTCAACTGGGCATGTTGGTGTGTTTATGGATAGCTAATTATTGAAGTACAAGCCTGGAATTGCCATGGGTGGGAAGAATTTTACGCATGACTGTGGTGTTAGCCATTCCATGGGTTATTGCTTGGAACCGCATGACTTGGGCTGGTGTAATTATAGAAATTAGCTATTAGTTTCAGTTCCTCTGGCTCTTGATGATGGTTGCATGATATGCTATTGTATTTGAAGTATGAGTTGTTATCTTCCTCTATATTGCAGGGATGAATGTTAACTAGAATTTTTTGCAAAGTAATAAATATATGAACTAAATGATATACAAGATTGAAAACAACAATGGTGGGATGTAACCAGACGATCTGTTAACTGTTCAATATTATGTCATCAGGAATTACAAATTATCTGATCCATCAGTTGATACTTTCCGCTCAACCACTTTGAGCATATTGAAACGCTTTCGTGTCCTCTCTGAATGTTTGGATCTTAAAATAGAGTCTCGTGGAGTTCCTCCGGATGGTGGTGGGGAAGTTGTTTTGTCCGTGCCTATTGTCCAGAGTCGTACTGTGAGTACCCAAATGTTGAGTTGCTGAGCAAAAAACATAATTTCCGAATAATTTCTCATTAACTGATTGAATTGAATACAATGTGTTCAATGATACATTTATATATCCCATACAGTATGAGATATCGACCTAAGGAGATTGGGCCAGAGGCCCACATATGCATTAACACAATGGATCACTATGCTCTACACTTCCCCTCAAGTTTGAGGTTACAGGGATTAAAACTCCTAACTCATTTAACAACTTTATTTGTATATCTTATGAGGTGCCAACATCCTTTGAAATAGAATTGAGCAGTCACAAGAGCACCACAATGTTGCAATGCTCCCCCTGCCCACGCAGACTCTCCTCTTCTGACCCCTTGTACAGTTGTCTTGCTCCATTGAAAGTGGGGGGTTGAAGCTAGCAAGAAATGCAAATTCATATGGCAATAAAGTGGGATCCAGGAAATTAATTTTTCTGCAACAATTTCTGCTAAGCTAAAACATCCCATAAGCTGCCCAGTACATTAGCCACCTTTGTTGCTCATTTTGGTCTTTGTTTTCAATAGCTTTAAATGTAGAGTAAACAGGAAGCACTTGTGATTTCTTCCTCCTTATTTCACTACTTTTGCTTCCTCCTTTTTCACTCCCCCTGCGTTTCTCACCTGTGATTGCTTCCTTCCTTCTTCTGTTTGCCTCCTTATTCCGGTAGCTTGTCCTTGTTATTTGGAGAAGTAAATAATCATGAAGCACACACCAAGTAGAAACCAGAGGTCCAAGGGCATCAAGTTAAAACATGTTCTGCAAACGCCTTTTTTTTTAATAAATTTATTCAAACGCCTTTTTTTTCTTTCAATTTTCCCTTTTTTGGGCTTCTATTTTATTTTTTTCAAATTGGTGTATTAATTATACAGCCTTCTTCAACGAGCTGTGTGGTGAGAGTTGCTGAGCATTGTAGCATATCGATTTTCTTCTGCTCCTTCGCTGAAAGCGTGAGGTAAGCAATTTATGAGAAAACAAATCAATTAATACCAACACAATTTAGATCACATAGAAGAAATTCTTTGTTGCCTTTGTGATCTTGCTCGGTTCAATTGAGAATAATTTGAATCCCTGATAAATTCTTCAAATTAAAGTGAGATAGGTGTAAGATACATATTGTTCTCGCTCCGTATAACAAAATGGGGCAGTGAGTCGGGTATGTCTGGGAATAGCTTTTTTAAGTGATTTTACACAATCCGAAGTAAGTATGTGAGAGAAATTTTGTCTCGACTTGCGTAAAAGTGCTTTTTAAGTGATTGGCAAACAAGCCCGAAAATCTCGTTATGAATTGATGAAAGAGAGATATGTGGATTAGTGGAATACACAAATGGAAAGCCCTCGAAAGACTAGCATGTTAATAATAAGCATCCCTTAAACTTGTAAGCCCAACTTGCAAGTTGCATCTAGGAGTCTGTCCTAGAACGAAACGATCTCTCCTCTCTCACTCGGAGTCTCCCCTGGTTCCTCCAACGCCGTCATGACTTACCTTGGTTTCTTGTTCCTATACCTGTCATCGCCATCCTCCGTCACTCCGCCTTCCACGCGTTCGCTAGTCATCGCCGTTTAATTGGTTTTGTGCTCCTTTCTTTTTCTAAATCTGAATTTTCATTATATGGGCAATGAATGCATACAAAATGACTTATTTCCATTGAGTGGGAGCAATAAGTTTTGAATTGAAGGCTGAGGAAAGTTGTTAATCTTTATAGTTGGAGTTTGATTGAATTTTGAGTATATTGACTATTTATTAAATTTAAATTAAATCTTATGAAACTATAGAGATAAAAAACCAACAATTTGAAACTAAATGTATATAAACTTAAATCTGGTAAAAAACTAGGTTCACGTATGATTTTAGTCCTTAAATTTTCATGAGGTTTAATTTTAACCCCTTGAGTTTGTGCAGTGTATTTTTAATCCTTAAAATTTAACACCATTAATGTTACTAAGAACAGAAAATGCTGAAGAAACAAGGTTAAGCGGCGATTGCGCAATAGTAACAAAGCAAGATCAATTTTTTTAAATAAGAAATATTTACATACCAATTAAAAATAACACCTAATTCAATTTTAACCCTAGTTGTCACCCTAAAATTTTGTTGGAAAGAATGAAAAAACCCTCCCCCAAACCACCGTGATACGCAACCCACCAGTCCTCTCCCACTGAAAGGGGTTTAGGGTGGTTTAAAAAAGCATGATCAATTAACCAACATATTTAATTTAATTAAATTGAGTAGATATGTCCTAAATTATGGACCAGAGGAGTATAATGTAAGAATGTTGATAATTTTAAATGATGTTTCTTTTGTCTTTAACATTAGTTTTTAATAGAACAAATTTAATTTCCACAGCAAGAAAATAGATAATATAAACTAACGTGTCTAATTTTTAAAAATCTACATCTAAGTATATAAAATAGAGTTTGGACAAATAAACATGATGACCTATTGGTCCCTGAAAAGATATGAAAACCACAGAGGCAAAATTGAAAGTAAATCTATCACCAAAAAATTCATAATTAATTTCATGCTTTATAAAACCAAAAAGATCGATGCTTGCCAAATGGATCTTTATTAGAGAATTCATTTAACGCATGATTAGTGAATTTTATTATTAAAAGGAGTAGTGTGATCCTTATTGGTATTTCATAATTTGCCAATTACAAAGCAACAATAATATATGCCTTTTCTCTCCTTATCAACTTTGGCTTTTGCTCCTCCATAACCACTACTTCACCATTATTTATAGCTTTTATGCACAACGACAAAAGAGGTTCCATGCATGGTGGCACATAGTAACAGTCACAAAAAGATTGATCAATATACATATATGCCCTTACACGTACAACTGCCAACCAAAACTAAGGTGTAATCTTTTTTTTTTTAAAAAAAATGTTGTGCAGACTGAACAATTTTTTTAACAAAAAAAATACTGAATAGTTGAGTTGAGGAACAAAAAAATTATGCTAAATTAAATTCTAAAAATATTGTATATGTTAGTACTACGAATTATTTGTCTTTAAATGTCATTTTCTCAATAAATTATATCAACTTGCATGTGCTAGGGTCCTTGAGACTTTGTTATTTGTTTTGGCCTGGCTTGTTATGTCTTTAGATCAGCGAATATTGTATAAGTGGTTGTCCTTGCAATAATGAAAAGGATACAAGACTTATCTCCAATATCTCGCAATCCAGTTGTGTGTGCATATGATGGTCATGGATGCTCATATGATAATTTAAAAAGAAAGAAGAAAGAAGCAGAGGGGTTTAAAATGAGAATGGAGAAAAGGAGGATAGGATTGGGGAATGAATGGGGAGACAAAGGGAAGTGGATATGTGGAATCATTAAAGTTGATGGGTCATGTGAAGAAAGCTGCATTCCCAACACGCCAATGCTTACTGTACAGCTAGTACTGTATAGTCTGATATATATATATATATATATTTTGGAATTACAAAAACACTAAAACCTAGGCACCAGAAGAGTAGCCTTCAACAAGGATTTTGTCCCGTAAATACCTATCCCTACAAATAGGGACAACATTAGGCAACAGCTTCAGACCAAAATCCTGACAGTGGCCATACTTAGCAAGCAAATCTGCACATTCAAGTGCCTCCTGACATGAATTATGAATGACGAAAGTCCCATTTTCATAAAGAAAATGACGGGTAGCTTCAATCTCAGCTCTGTATGATGATCCAGGCTATTATCCAGCATCAGGGTATTCACTGCTTCAATAGAATCCAGAAACATGAACATTTGGGAGGTTAAGACTCCTACAAAGAACAATGCCTGACTTAATGGCTATATTTGATCAATCCTCACTGTCTTCACTGGCCACTATTATCACCATCCACTCATTTCTCTCTTCCTTCCGTTCCCTTTACTCTCTTCATTCTTCTCTAATATTTGTTCCCAATTCCTGTGCCTGTGTTATTTTGTTTGATTATTTTGTCAGAAGGTTATATTTAAAAAAGAAGGGAATAGATTTCTTTTTTAGTTAAGTGAGACAGAACAGTCACAAAACCTGAGAAGGAAATAGGTGAGAAAATGAATAACATAATTCCTTGAGAAAATGAATATCTTGTCGTCCTATGTTACTATTACGTACCAACCAGCGTCGGGCCATCCTTCAAAATTGCTACTCATGATTACCTTCCACGGCCCAGTGCTCCAAATAATGTTTCATAATATTCTTGCTCCTTTTTTATTTTTCCAAGCCAAAAATAAATATAATAACTCTCTTAATTATGCGTCAACCTAAGATGCAAAATATCTGGCAAGTCGCACTATACGTCAACCTAAGCTGCAAAAGCTGGTATATATCCACGTTACATGTTGCAGCAACCGACCACACCAAACTCATAATAATAAATAATGCCAAACCAATGATGATGATGATGATGATGATGATGCATAATACACAATGTGGGAACAGCAAATGACATGATACGACGTTGTTGAGTGGGATCGATAAGTTTTGAATTGAAGGCCAAAAATTTGTCAGTCTCAGCAGTTTGATTGAATTTTGGGTAAAGGACCATTTGTTAAACATAATTCTTACGAAATTATAAAGATTAAAACCAACTATTTGAAATTATATATACTGAAACTTAAATCCAATCCTACTAGGTTCAAGTATACTTTGAGCCTTTAAACTTACGTGTCTTAAGTTTGTGAAGTGTATTTTTAATAATTAAAATTTAACCCCATTAATTAAAATGTCATGTGCTAGGGTCCTTGAGACTTTGTTATTTGCTTTAACCTAGATAATTATAAAAAGACTTGTTGAACTTTAAAAAAATAGATAAATTTTTAATATGGCAAGTAATAATAGTTTTATTTTCAATTAAGTATATTAGTCTCTACAGTTATAAATATAAAGATTTGTTAAAATAAAGCTCCATTTGTAGTATTGAATAGGTTGAATTTTATTTTCATCAACTTAACTCTAATCTAATTAAAATTTAATCTTGTTTTATCAATAAACCATAGATTTTTTTTTCTAAACATTTATTCGCAGATACATCAAAAGATACTTCAAAATTCTTAAAATTAATTTTTAAATCAAAATTAAATTACATCCTATCACTTTTTTTACTCTACTAGCCTCTTCTTCACACTTCCCCTCTCCCTTCACTCTTTTTCACTTCTCCATCCCATCACCTCCACACTCCATCCCATCACCTCCACATTGTGGTGAACGAATTTGGCTGTCTTTTGACAGTTTAAACTAAGAGTGTGTGTTTGACACTGAACTCGTTCTTCAGGTGAACGAGTTCAGTGCAAATTTGAAGTCGTTCACCTGAAGAACGAATTTGATTATAATATTTACTTAAATATCTTTTAAAGTGTAGCATTTTTCTAAAATAAATTACTGTTTGCCGTATGTGGCTAACAAAACCATGGAAAACAGAGGGAAGTGGGTATGTGACGTAGTCATTAGAGTTGATGGATCACGGGAAGAAAGCTGAATAGTCAACAGACCAATGCTTACTGTACTACTAGTACTGTATAGTCCTATTTATTTGACCAATCCTCACTAGCCTCTGTTATCACCGTCGACTCATTTCTGTTCACTTTAACCTCTCTTCGTTCTTCTGCAAGGGCTGTTTGGATCAAAGAATCGTGGAAATGAAAAGAAATTAAATAGAATGGAAAAGGAGAGAAAGGGAAATCTTTTTTATCTAAACTGTTTGGTATACTTGAGAATGGAAAATGATTTGACAAAAAAGTTCATATTTAGTTAAATAAAATGGTGATAAGCTATGCAGAAAAATTGTGTGAGATGATAATATTACCCTTGTTAAATAGATATGTAAAATGAATTCAGAGTAAATGAATTTAATGCGATTGATTTAAAATGTTAATAAAATAATTATTTATTTTTATAGTTATTAGAGACATATACGAAATAAGTACAAAAAATAATTATAATTATTATTAGAAATGATAAAGATAATTTCTATCATAAACAAATTTAGTAAATCAATAATAATTTCAATTATTACAGGATCATTATTATTGTTTTTAACAAATATAATACTATTATTTTTAATAAATATTATAAATTAATAATAAATAGTTGGTCGTTGTATAATGTGAATAAACTGATAATATTTTGGATCTGGGGTAATTTTACAGTTTCATAAGATTTTTCTATGGAAGAATTCATTTTCCTTAGCTCATAGGAATGATTGTAGTTTCCCTACCTAAAGGAAATGAACAGTAATTTTTCATAATCAACTAAACGTATCTAGCAGCGGAAATTCAGTTATTTCTCTTTTCCATTAATCAATTTTCATCGATCCAAACGGCCACGATATTTTCTCCCAATTCCTGCGCCTTTATTATTTTGTATATTTTGTCAGAAGGTTATATTTTAAAAAGAAGCGAATTGATTTTTTTTGTTTAGTTGGGTGAGAAAGAACAGTCACGAAACCTAAGAAGGAAATGGTTGAGAAAATGAATAACATAATTCCTTCACATCTTATCTAGTTTGTTTGATATTAGTTTTTAAAAAGTGATGATATACAATTCAAAATAAACATGTAAAAGGAGTTTTTATTTAGAATTGTGATACAGATTATTTTGAAAATACTAACCGTCCTATGTTACTGTTACGTACCAACCAGTGTCGTGCCATTCTTCAGAATTACTACTCATGATCCCCCCCCCCACCCAGCGCTCCAAATATTGTTTCATATATGATACTCTTCTCTCCAATTCGCAGGGAAGAGAAAGATGGAGCAGAATTTCTGCACAGCCGAACTGAGCTTTGTTAAGATAATTTAAGTAATTTAAATTTTTTTTAATAAATTTTTTTATAAAAATTGTTCTATATATTTATATCTTTTTAATTGTAGTAATTTTATTCTGCTTTTAAGAAATTTTTTTTTTGTTACAAAGCGGCAAGCTAAGGCTTGAAGTTAGATTACAACAACACTAAGGCCTATGCACCAGAAGAGCCTCCTTCAACAAGGACTTTGTCCCATAAATACCTATCCCTACAAATAGGGCTAACATTAGGCAGCTTAAGACCAAAATCCTGACAGTGGCCATCCTTAGCAAGCAAATCTGCACATTCAAGTGCCTCTCGACATGAATTATGAATGACAAAGGTCCCATTTTCATACAGAAGATGACGGGTAGCTTCAATCTCAGCTCTATAAGGATGATCCATGCTATTATCCCGCATGAGGGTATTCACTGCTTCAATAGAATCTGAAAACACATGAACATTGAGGAGGTTAAGACTCCTACAGAGACCAATGCCTGACTTAATGGCTGCAATCTCCGCCATGGTCACCGGGAGCACTCCAAGATTTTCCTGAAAACCCATGATCCAATTCCCTTTGCTGTCTCGTATCAGTCCTCCGTAAGCAGCTTGATTATGATGTCGAACAGAAGCATCCACATCAAGCCTGAAACTATCGACAGGAGGTGAGTGCCAGTTCACATCTCGTTCCACATCCAAATGAAAGAGTCGGTGTCTCAACTTCCTATCTGCCACAAACTCCTCTAGATGATATAAACATTGATGGAATAACTCCTTGGTCGTCATTACCGATCTTCAAACACATAATTGCATCTGCTCTTCCACAAGATCCAACATATATATCCAAACACCGTAGTCCAAGGCCAATGTTGATATCGGTTCCGCCTTTTAATTTTTAACAATATAAGACCATAGTAATGTGGAATGAGTGAAATTTAAAAAGACTTAATAATAAATTTTATTATTTAAATAAATAATTTAAAAAAATCAAGGGATGAATAGTGAATAGGATTTTGTAAAAAAAAGAGAGAGACGGAGAAGATCACGGGTGAATAGTGAATAGGATTTAAAAAAAAAAAAAGACATAAGGTCACGGGAGGAATACTCACACTGAATAGTGAATAGTGTAATGATGATGTCGATGGTTCCTTGTGGAGGCGCGGGGAGGTGGGTTAACCTACTCCTTCTAACTTTTTGACCCTCGTATTTTAAACATTAAAATATTTTTTCTAGTTAAATTTATTCTTCAAATGAATCAATTTAAAATTGTACTGAATTCATTCATCTGAAGAACAAGTTCAGTATAATTTCTTTAAATTTGTTCAGCTAATAAATAAATTTAGAAAATAATATTTTTTTATAATATCCCCCAGTTTGGGGGCAACCCCGCCCCCAAACCCCAAAAAAAAATATTAATATTTTTAAATCCCTCCCTTCATTTAGAAAACAAATTGTTATTATTTTTTAAATATCTTCAAATTAGTCCCTCAGAAAAAAATAAATTCCTAAATCTCTCCTCCAATAAAAAAAAGTTATTATTTTTTAAATCCCTTTAAACTAATCTTTTAGAAAAAATAAATCTCTATAAATTATTTTGATAAAAAGACGGACGTGAAAAATGAAAAACATTACATTTATAATTTATACACTCTCTCATTTTTTTTAAATTAAAAAGGGCAAATGAATAAACTTCAAATTGAAAAGTCACTTCCTCGTTGATTTAATGTCATTGAAGACTTAATGAGAGAGAAATGAGACATTAAATCAACAAAGAAGTGACTTTTCAATTTGAAGTTTATTCATTTACCTTTTTTAATTTAAAAAAGTGAAAGAGTGTATAAATTATAAATGTAATGTTTTTCATTTTTCACGTCCGTCTTTTTATCAAAATAATTTATAGGAATTTATGTTTTCTAAAAGGTTAATTTGGAGAGATTTAAAAAATAAGAAAATTTTTTTTATTAGGGAAGAGATTCAGGGATTTATTTTTTCTGAGGGCTAATTTGAAGAAATTTAAAAAATAAGAACAATTTATTTTTTAAATGGGGGAGGGATTTAAAAATAATAATAATTTTTTTAGGGGTGGGGGGTTTGGGGGTGGGTTGCCCCCAAACTGAGAGATATAAAAAAAATATTATTCCCTAAACTTGTTCACCAGCTGAACGAATTTGAGAAAAATGTACTGAATTCATTCTTCAGGTGAATGAGTTCAGTACAATTTCAAACTCATTCATTTGAAGAACGAGTTTGACTGTAGTATATAAGTAAATATTTTTAAAAATGTAACATCTGGGAAAATTTTTTTACTGTTTGAAGCATCAAGGTCAACAAGCCCCTCATTCTCTCAGTTTCGCAACGAAGACAAGGAGGGAGTAGAATTTTTGCACAGCCAAGCTCTGTTAAGATAATTTAAATAATTAAAAATTTCTTTTTTTTAAAATTTTTTTTCATAGTTGTTCTATCTATTTATATCTTTCTAAATGTAATAATTTTATTCTACTTAGAGGGAATTTTTAAAGTTAGTATTTTATTAAGTTTTGAGTTTTAACAATATATAACCACAATAATGTAGAAAGATTTTAAGAGATAATTTTAAATGGTTTGGAGTTTTGATTTAATTATTTTATTATTTTATAATAATTTTATTAGAAACAATTTCTATTTTTGGATTGTTTGGCTGATTAAAATTTTATTAAACAATTTATTTAGATGGGTTATTTGGAGTGTTAGTAGCATTTTAATCAGTTCAGTTTTTTCTTTTGGTTCATTTGAAAATTTTAAATAATTCTTCAATTTAATCAAATTATTATTTGGGCATATCTAATTTTCGTACTAATAAAATTTGAGTTTTATAATTTACTTTAGTACATTGAAGTCTACATTAATTATTGAGTGGTTTAGATTTAAGGTTTATGATGATATATAAATATTAAAAATTTTGTGAGGAACTTTAAGTGTTGAAATTTAGTGTTCTTGAATATATTAAGAAAAGAATTATATTTTTAGTGATTTCAATAAGTAAGAAATGATTTATGGAAGAACGAAATTGGAATCTTAACAAGGATTTGAGGATATTTAACTTGTATGAATTTTGTGGATTCAAAGAGAGCAAATCGTGAGGATTTTTGGAGGTGGGGAAAGTTATTATTGATTATAATTTTGACAAGTGAAATAGAGCTCTTGGATGATAAAAATATGAATGGGAAACATAATTTGAATTATGATTGTAAGTGAAAGATTATCGGAGGATTTTGAATTTAAATAGGAAATGATTTTTACTTAAGTTCACATATTATTATGGTTAGTATTATATTAATATATAATTAAATTAATTGTGTATATTGACTGTATTTTGATTATTTGAGCTTTAGGTTGTGGATTGTAATGGTGTTGTACGCTTCTTTTGGCGTGAGATAATCACTTTTCACTTATTATGTATCCTTGAGACATGTTTGTAAGTGATTTTGAATTTATTATTATAAAAATATTATTATTTGATAAACCCTGCATTAATGATATTGAAAATACAGTGTGACCATTGAACATGAAATTATTGACTGGAAAGTGCTATTGAATATTTATGTGTATATATACATATGTTGATGATAATTTGTGGATATGTTATGTTGAGCTCTAGAAAAATAAGCATTGTGATATTGAGAGTTGTAGATGTTGTTATTGATGGGAGATTATTAAAGAGGAAATAAAGAGGTGAATTTTAGCATGCAAAGAGGAAACAAGGATGGAGGATTTCCGGCTGTACACCGGTTGATCCTAACCCCATTGTGATATAAGAGCCCATTATGACACCACATTGATGTTGACAGGAGAACCCATAATCCATACTTGTGCTATGTGGATCTAACTTGTTCACATCACTTAAGTTATTAGCTTTTTAGGTAGTTACTAGTCCCATGAGATAGCACTGGTCCATGGGTTTAATCAAAGAAAATAAGAATGGGCAAGTGACAAGGGAGAATCAATGATTGAGACAAGTGACCATGATATTAGTGATCCTTGTCATATTTGTATTCATTGTGATATACTTATGTTGATTATGATATGGAATATATTTATATATCTTGTAAAATGTGAATAGCGATGATTGCTTAGACTGTTTATAAAATTCACTTATAGAATGACGCAGTTAATTGACTATATTGATATATATAATATTGTGAAGTAGAAATAGAGGTGATCATGCCAACTATTTGAAAAATTGAGTATGATTCATGAATTTATTTTATATGTAATTGATTCTTTATCTTTACAGTGCATATTTTTTAATTTAATGAAGCAAGAGAAAAAGAGGGGAATTAAAGAAGATGATTATGATGTTTTAAAAACCATGATTTATTAACTAACATAACTATCATTTTTAATTTAATTAAATTAGATAAATAGCCCTCAATTTTGCACTGGAGGAGTATAATATATGCATGTTCATAACTTTAAATGATGTTTCTTTAACCTTTAACACTAGTTTTTAATAGAACAAATTTCGATGGCAAGAATACACACACATATACATGTTCATAATTTTGCTTCTTGGACTGAGCCCATAGTTGAGCTTTGGATTCCTTCAGTTGCTTCTACAGCCATACACGTGTCCCCTTTTTTCCTCCTTCATCCGCCGCTTTTCCTCTTTTTTTATTAAGCCATTTACGGTAAACAGTAATTTTTTTTATGGAAATGCTATACTTTAAAAAATATTTAGATAAATGCTACAGTCAAATTCGTTTCCTCATGTGAACAACTTCAAATTTGTACTGAACTTATTCACCTGAAGAACGAGTTTAGTGTCAGACATGCACTCCCAGTTTAGACTATTAGAAGACAACCTTTGGCTGTCCAAGCCAAGCACAACATGGAGGTGATAGGATGGAGAAGTGAGAAAGCCTGAAGGGAGAGGAGAAGCGTGAAGGAGAGGGTAGTAGAGTGGGAAAGGTGATAAGATGTAATTTAATTTTGATTTAAAAATTAATTTTAAAAATTTTAAAGTATCTTTTAATGTCTACTACCTGTGAATAAATGTTTAGAAAAAAAAAATCTATGGTTTATTGATAAAACAAGATTAAATTTTTAATTAGATTAGAGTCAAGTTGATGAAAATAAAATTCAACCTATTCAATACTACAGATAGAGTTTTATTTTTAACAAATCTTTATATTTATAACTGTAGATGCTAATATATTTAATTGAAAATAAAATTATTATTGCTTGACATATTAAAAATTTATCTATTTTTTAAAGTTCAACAAGTCTTTTTATAATTATAAAAAAATAGCTAATTAAATAATAAAAAATTTAATACCATCTATACTAAAGTTGAGGAAGTCTTTGTAGAATTAATTTTAATGAATATTAAATAGTCAATTAGTTCATTTATGAAAACAAAAATTAATTATACAAAGACTTCCTCAACCTCTACATATATATAGATTCAGGAACAATATTCAAGAATTATCACAAACACAAACACAAGAACAGTAAATGTACGCATACCAGGAAGAAGAAGAAAAACAACTTCTCACAAACACATACATAAAAGTATTTCAATATAAATCTCTATTTCAATATAATCCACGAGAAAATATAAACATAAAAGTATCAAAGCAAATAAGTAATGTAGAGTAGATAATGAACCTGACATTTTAGGTAGAGTCTCATGTTGATAACATGTTATGAATTTAAGAGGAGGAAGATAGAAAAAGAGAAAAGTATGGAGCGATGGAAATAGCTTTTATTATTTATCTTCAAGATATGCCTTATATTTATAGGTATGAATTACAGTATCAAGATTGATCAATATCAGAGATTACATAAGATATTAAGGGGATACATAATCAGGGATAATGGGAGATATGTACATCCACATAATAATATTTATAATAATATATATATTTTTATGAAATTTAAATAGCTTCATGCATAATCATAACTTACTCATAATGTGCATCTCATCAAAACTACTGGAAGATTATATATTTGAAACTTGAATAATTTTACTCTTAACTATTAAGTAAGTATAACTTACATATAGTCAAAAAGGGTAGGAGTGTCATTTAGATTTTTCAGATGGAAAATGGGTTCCGCAAAAATCGGTGAGAAGAGGTTTTCTCGTACTTAAAAAAAATCAGCTGGTGCTGGAAAATTTGGAACCAAACACGCACGTACAGGATGGAAAATATTGATTTTTCTTTCCCTGGCCTCATTTTTCGCGATCGAGACTAGCACTTACTTTTTTCTTTTTCCTTCACCTTTTCCTCCTTTCTTCTCAACTCTTTCGCTATTCCCGTGTTCATTCCAGATTTGTCGTGCGCCTACGATGGGGCCAACAAATCTCCCTCTTGTAAGGCTCCAGATTTGTTTCCACGTTTTGTCCCCACTTCTTTCTCCATTTGATTTTTTCCATACGAAACTTTGGTTTGAGTTTTCTGCTCCTGGTCCTGGTTTGGATTCCTTGGATCTAAAAGTGTTCTTTGCTTGCATCCAATCCCCAAAAGCTTCATCTGCCTTTATCCCAGGCATACTGAACAAAGTGTGCATATGTTTTCAACAACCATAATTCTTTTTCTTATAGCATGTTTGGTTACAATTTTTAAAAACACTTTTACATTAGTCAAGATAAAACTCCTCTTACATACTTACATTAAATTGTGTATAATCACTTTCTAAAAGTTATTTCCAAACATGTTCTTAAAGCATGCTCTAAGTGCTTATGTGAAAGTGCTTCTAGAAACACTTGGAAAGTGATTTTTACATTGACACATGTATCTTAGAATTTCAATTCATATTCGTATTATAAAATTTTTCATGTTCAAAATATTGATGTTAATTTAGAAGGCCCATGTGAAACCTTAACTGATTTGACAAAGCATAGATTTTAGAATATCCTCAAGAAGAAGGGAGGAAATCATTCAAGTAACTTTGGTTTGACAAAAAAATAAATAAATGAAACCTAACAAAGCAAGGCCAAGTAGTGATTAGTGGCGTTTAAAAAAAAAAACTCAAGGTCTTGCAAAAATGGTGATGGTGGGAAATATAATAACAAGCAGACACCAGAAAATTTGCAAATTAATTGTCAAACAGTAAAGGATTGGTCACCAATCATGCCCTTATGCATAGGCCCACCATAACTTAGTTGTAAATTTCTTTGTCCTTTTTTTAAAAAAATTAGTCGTCCACACTGAACAATTTTTGTTTTAATAAAAAATATTACATAGTTGAGTTTTTTTTTTTTTTTATACATGAAGCATGGTTCGTGCATCATGTAATAAATTCCTAAGTTTCCAATGGACCACGCATCTGAGCTGATAGGTGTTTGCATTAGTCTTATAAAAATACTTTTACATAAGATTATATAAAACTCTTTTTATATGTGGTAAACTATAAATTATATTGAAAAAAATAACTTTTATAGCTAATTTAAATAGACACCGTTACTTTCCATCACAGAAACAAAATAATAGTATATCTATGTTACTTGAAAAGGAGAAGGGGGAGATCAATTCTAGAGTAGCAAACCCAAAGCTACAAAATGATCCTAAAAATTTAAAAAGAAACTAGAGTTAACACCCGATGCACTAGATGTGTGAAACGATAGTGTATAATATTATAGTTTGTTTTATAAATTGTTCAAAATAATTAATGGAGTATTAGATATTATGATTATAATTGTGTCTTCCACTCTCATTTGAGTCATCCTGCTTTTTTTTTTTTCCGAAAAAAATCCCACCTCCCCCCTGAAAAAAAATCCCAGGAAAAGCTTCATATAATTTTAAGATATAAGTATTTTTAAATCTGTAGTGTAATTTGTAATACAAAGTAGTTATCATATTTAAAGATTGAATGTAATACTACATTTCAGTGTCATTTCTTTATTGATCATCCTTGTCTTCAGTAGCAAGTCCCTAGGACATTTTGTTTAATCTTTAAAGGGATTCTCTCCAACGGATATTTATAATTCTGATAGCTTTGATTTTGTTTCCTTCCTTCTTCATCACTTGTTCATATTTTACGAATTATTATGTTAATGATGCGTCTTTCATATTTCATACTTTTACTTCCATTTTCAAAAATGAAGCATCGTATGAAGTTAAACATATAACTGTTTTAATGAAAGCGGATGAATTACCTAAAACACCTTTTTAATAAATTTAATTTGAAGGATAATATCATCGCTTCCAACAGATTTATCCCAATGTTCACAATCAGGGGTGTTTGGTAGCTTATAAAATAACCATACTTTTTAGTTGGTTAAAGTATACGTTTAGTCCTTTAAATTTATATCAATTTTCATTTTAATCCCTTAAATTTAAAAAATGCACTTTTAATCATTTAATCTTAAAAATCGTTAGTTTTATTTAACAAAAAGGCTGACTTAGCAAATCTAAACATAAATTCTGCATTGAATATTGAAAAAATATATTTAAATTTTAATATTCAATATAATTATATTTAGTGAGATTTTATAGTTTAATAATGTTTTATCATCATTTAATCGTAGAATCACAGTTTAAATTCGCTAAATCAGCAACAAAAGCAATAGTGTTAGATTAAAAGACTAAAAAGCGTAATTTTAAACTTTAGGGATTAAAATAAAATTTAGTGCAAATTTAGAGGATCAAACATGTACTTTAATATTTTAGGTTCATAACTTATTTCAACATGTATGAGGAATGTTCCTATATTTTTTTTCCTTCGGAAAACCATGGTTTTAATTTATCAATTCTATTTCTTAATTATCACAAAATCATTTTTATACCATTTACGCAAAATCATTTTTATAAATCAATTACAACTAAATTTATTCTAATTTAAATGATAATTATAAATAAATTTTGTTAGAAATCTATTTATTCATATGGCTAATCCAAACACATCTTAATCAGATGAAACGTCACACTTAGTCTCTTGATGGCCAGACGAAATCCAAATGACGACAGAATAATATATAATAATATACTCCATATGATCTTTTTGATGATGCCCTATATTAACTATGTTTATAAAATGAAAAAATTAGTTAAAGTGTGTGTTGGATCAGTGGAGCAGAAAGAACAGATTTTGAATATATTTATTTATATCTATGATTGTGAGAATAAATTTGATCATAATTAATTTATAAGATTGGTGTTATAAAAAAAAAAAAAGTAGAGTTGAAAGGCCAAAACAATGTTCACTTAAAAAGAAAAAAGAAAAACAAAAGCGAACACCTCTTATACATGTCAAAAATCAATTATGAACTAAGGATTATGGATATCTCGTAAGTTATAATTACTTGCTCTTACTTTCCTAAAATTTTATGCTGTATTTTGATTTTCAATTATGCTTACAAATTAATTTTATAAGCTTTCCCAATGTTAATCCAAATGCATCCGCAGCATGTGGGGCTGCCTATGAGAAACTTGTAATGAAAAATACATATAATAAACTTCTACCGTAGTTAATTAAGCTTCTACTGTTTCTATTAGATCTACTTCCCTCATTTTGACTTGACTCCACATTTTTTTAAAATTTGTTTGGCAGCTGTGTTACTTTCCTGGAAGCAAGTACTTAAAAATAAAAAATGAAGAACGAGGAGGAAACAAATGAAAAAGAAATTGAAGAAATTATATTATATATATTAATCAATTTGAATAAATATAATGGTGGATTATTCTTAACTAGTGTCTTTTTTTTTTTTTTACAAACCCTCCCTTTTTCACAATTTATTAGGATTCTTTTAATCCATATTTTTATTCCAATATTTTGTACGGTAGAAACTAAAATATTCCATTTAAGGCATGCTTAGAAATAATTTTTAAAAGTGATTTTATACAATTTGAGGTAAATATATGAGAGAAATTTTATCTCAATTTACGTAAAAGTGATTTTTTAGGGGTTGTCAAATTAGTTATTCGCCTAGCTATTAAGAGAAATTGATGGTATTATAAACTATAAACGTTAAAGTTGTATGAAAGTGAAAATGTGTATATGGAATGGGAGCCTGTAACATACTAACATGAGCACGTGAGTAGTGCGTACAAGTAATAATGGGAAAGCGCTTACCATTAGCACGTGTCAGTACTTAGACGATCTTTTTCCGTGTCAACAGTACCAAAATTATCCATTTCTTATATTTTAAAAAAAAATTTATTAATCCTATATTTTGTTCAAACTCATTCACATGATAAATGAATTTGAGAATATCTTTATTAAATTCGTTCACGTTAATAACATACTTTTTTAAAAAATTTATTTGGAATTCGTTTACCTAGTACTGAACAAGTTTCAAATGTTTTATTTAATAAAAATTATTAAAAAAATTTAAAAATAAATTATTTAAAAAATTCTTAAACATTTTTAAATAATATTTAAGGAGAGAGGAAGGGATATTAAAACTTGTTTAAGGGTAATAAGATTGTTAAAGACCTGATGAGAGAAGAAGGAGACATTGAATCAACACAAAATTGATTTTTCAATTTCAAATTTATTCACTTATCTTTTATAATTTAAAAAAGAGAAAGATAGGAGAAATTATAAAAGTATTGCCTTTCTTTTTTCATATCTACCTTTTTACTTAAATATTATCAAAAAATTATATTCAAAATATAAAAATTATCAAAAAAAACGAAAAAGAAAATTTTTAATATTTTTAATAAAACAATTATCAAAACATTTGGAACTAATTCACTAAACAATTTTCAAAAGAACTTTAAAAAAAAACGGGTACATTGTCAAATTCGTTCATCTCATGAATGAGTTTGAGAAAAATACTTTTAAATCCGTTTGTCACATGAACAACTTTGAAAAATGTGTAACTTTTTGGTAAATTTTTTTTAAAATGTAGTATATGACAATTTTTTTTTTTGCCAACGTAGTATATGGTAAATAATCTTTTACTGTTGACATATGGTAGGAAAAAACCGTACGTAGACACAATAATGCAGGTTGCAGTGAGCGTTCACATCAGCACCCATCGTACGTACATGAAATAATATATTGCAGAGAGCGTTCACATCAGCACCTGATCGTAACAATAATGCGGCGACATTGCAAAGGACAACATTATGTGGGAACACAAATTAAAGGTAAGAAGGGAAATCTTATCTAAACCATTCAGATCTGATTTGGACTGTTCAAATTTAATTATTTCGATAGATACAGAATAAACAATAAATACAATCTTTCAAATGAAACTCTTTCACTAAAAGAGTTTCAAATGAACTTTAAAAAAAATATGGTACCTTGTCAAATTCGTTCATCTCGTGAATGAGTTTGACAAAAATACTTTTAAATCCGTTTATCACATGAACAAATTTGAAAAAAGTGTAACTTTTTGGGAAATTTTTTTTAAAATGTGGTATATGGTAATTTTTTTGTTTTTGTTTTTCCAACGTAGTATATGGTAAATAATCTTTAACTGTTGACATATGTCAGGAAAAAACCGTACGTAGACATAATAATGCAGGTTGCAGTGAGCGTTCACATCAGCACCCATCGCATGTACATGAAATAATATATTGCAGAGAGCGTCCACATCAGCACGTGATCGTAACAATAATGCGGCGACAATGCAAACGACAACATTATGTGGGAATGCAAAATAAAGGTAAGCAGGGAAATCTCATTTAAACCATTCAGATCTGATTTGGACGGTTCAAATTTAATTATTTTGATAGATGCAAAATAAAGAATAAACACAATCTTTTAAATGAAACTCTTTCACTAAACGAGTTTCAAATGTGTTAGAATGGCCGACACCCAAGAGGGGGGGTGAATTGGGTGTTTCAAAAATTTTCTTTTCAAACCTTGATTAATCAAACTATCCAAATCATAAGTTGATAAAACATAGATAATGATATTG
>QFDD01000886.1:0-36372 GCA_006871305.1 Vachellia collinsii
TCAAATGCTAAACAACAAAATGCATTTACATTATATAGATATTATATGGTAGTTACACATCTACACATCAAAAACATTTTCTTCATATGTACAATAATATTAGACAATGACTACTTTATCTTCTTCCCAACTTTTACTCATGCCATTCTTGCCATCACCTTATTTTAGTGTTTGTTCTTCGCATATATCATTAACCACCAAATCACATCAACCCTTTTTTATATTATATCCTCCTGCATAAATGATTAATTTCTTTAAATTTGATGGTATCAAATATTGAATTGTGGACATAGCAAATTTTCCATGTGCTTGACCTTGGGCATCGTTGAATTGTCCCATTCAGGCTTCCTTATATTTTCCCAACTTTGGAGCCAACAGATGACATGCATTCCACAATCCCAACTACACCAAATTCAACATCATGCCAACCACATATAAAACCATGCATTGAATCGTAAATGTCCCACATAAAATCATAAATTTACTAGTTAATTTGTTGTGGAATAAGAGAAAATCTGAACGGAAACTCAAACTTATCTCCATAGGCACAAGGGTTCAAGTGTGCAAGTAATTGACAGAAGTGTCTCAACTGTTGGCATGCAAATTAGGTTGTTAATACATATGTGTTTACAATTAAAAAACTTACAGCTCTCAATGAATACAATTACAATACCACTATCTGCCCTTTCTTCCTCCTCGAACGAAGTAGTTGAGCAGTAGTTGGTTGTTAGTTAATGGTGGCATTGAGTCCAGTAAATAGACTGTCAATTCCTTCCTCACAAAAGCATAACAAAACCAATGTTCATCATCTACACGGGGGCGAACACAAAATCACAACTTGTAGTGAACTTAGCTTCTTGGAACGGAAGTGTTAGAAGTTGTAACAAGTTCGGTATAAAGAGTGTAAAAAGGGAGGAAGGAAGAAGCACAACGTTGATCTCCCCAATTTTAAGTTAGCAATATTGGGGAAATCCCTTTGACTTCCCTCCCTGTTTTTACCAAACCCACGAACAATGACTACAAATCTAGAAGAAAAGGGAAAAAAATCTGGCCCATTTTTCTTTTCCACTACTTTCTCTCGTTTTTCATAGCAATCAATCAACTCATATGCAAGAAAAGCCACCGGTAAATCAAAAATAAAAAAAAACCCATAAAATCATTTTTCACAAAAGGGATCACATGGTACAGAAACACATACCTAAAGAAATAATGATACTCGATCATCTCAGTAGTAGAAGGGGCTTGTGCTACGAAAATGAAAGGAATGCTTCAAAGTTCTGAAATCCTTACAATCCAACTACTCCTTATGCACACACGAACATGTAGAGATAGAGCGAAAGACCTTTTGGAATTTCAAGGTTAGTTATTTCATTTCTTTCAAATTTCATATATTCATTTAGATCTAAAATAGTATAGGTCCTAACAATTTGTTAAATTAAAGACCTTTAGGATCATGTAATGTTGAATAACGTAGTTATTGAAATTTATGTTCATCTTTTCTTCATTTCATAGACCATGACTTCCCCCTTTGGGCATATTTACTGAATTATTGGATATACTACAATCTAAGTTTCAAAATGGACAAGTACGTGCATTTACCAAATTTTTTATCATTGTAATGGTTGGTTGATTTATTGATTACTGATGAGATTAAGACCATTTCTACAGTGTTTTTCTATTCGATACCTAATTGATTATTAAGATAAATCAAATTGTCAGAAAACTAAGCAAATCCAAAGAAGTGACAAATCCAAAGATTAAGACCATTTCTACAGTGCTTTCTATTTTATCAGTTTCTGGTTTACTAGTTTCTCTATGGTTGTTTATGTTGTTTTCTATAGGTTCCTTTTTTTAAGCACAAGCATCCTTATATTAAAGATGTAATTTTATTTAAGACATTATTGGATGTTAAATGTATGCAGATCTCCTAATAGAGCCTTGAACATTGGTTTAATAGTGAGGGACAAAACCCTTTCCCTAAATTCAAACTGTTTTTTATTATTCAGTATGTTGATTAGTAGGTTTGATTGTTGTTTCTTGGTGAGTTGAGTGAGCTAGTAGGTTGTATTCTAGCATTTTGTGTGTGTGTGTGTATGTTTTTTTTTTTGTGGGTTCGGCTATTGGGATTTGTGATATTTTCTATTAATAAACTTGACATGTTTAGACTGAAAAGATAGAGAAAAAAGGGATTAATTCAATATAGTCTAAAGTATTTATTTAATGTTCAACAGTACTTTAAATATAGTTGCTTTCAGTAGAAGGGTATATATGTGTGGTGAAAAGTACCACATATAATCCTTAATATAAGAGTCAGCTTAATTTTTTGGGGAGATTAAATCTATAATCATCTTATCAGTGTATTAATGAAACATTTACCAGTGTATTTTTCAGAAATAACAACACAAGAGAGAACAAACGTCATTGATGCCACAATGAACGATAAATTCTTTATGGTCACATCCCTTCAATTCTACAAGTAACATGAAGAAGGGATTAAGTTGAATGGATCAAAGATGACACATTCCTTATAATGTGCATTACACAAAACTGCAAATAAACAAACAAACATATAAGTAAATAATATATAGTGGTGAGAATGAAAATTTGAAACCAAGTAGATGTCCAAGAGAATCCACAAACTTTTAAGACTCGATAAAATCATGTAGCCTGCTAGCCTTGTGACGCAACAACACTAAGGATTCCTCCAAAGAAGCTAACTCCTTCTTCATGGACTCAATCTGAGCTTCAGCTTCCTCAGCCTTCCTCTCAAGGTCTTCTTCATCTCCTGCACATTCCTCAATGCAGCCATGCACGTAACTGATCCAGGGCTCATCAAAGCCAACCCCTTGTAACGCTGCACAACACTCTTTGATGTAGTTTCGATAATCTTCCGTCAAGTTGACTCTCCGAGTTGTCCTCAAAATGCGAGTCACCTCGGAAAATAAGGAAAAGAAGGAGGAGGCAAACACTCTTGGTCTATTTGTGTTGAGCCAATCAAGGACTTGAGGATGAAGCTTCAGCCCAGCCTCCAAATATGGCATGTTTTGTTCTGGGATGTCGACCATTCCCCTGTAGTTTCTATAAATGTTTGATTCATGTATTGATGGGATCATAGCTTCTTGAGCTTGTGAAGCTGATGGATCAAGAGCTGAATCCACAGACAAACATAAAAAAAAATACAGGCTGAGTAGAGTTTTGAAAGAAAAATGAAAAAAGAACTCTTGTGAATATTAATGCAAAAATCCTAGACCTGCTTCCGTAATCATGGTTGAGTTTGGTACAATTCGAGTGGCTGGAATTGTTGGCTCCTTGATGGTGTCACTTATCTTTTGGGTCTTAATATATGAATCACGAGATTTTTCTAGCAGATTTTTATCAACACCATGATAGATTTATTAGTTCATTAGAAGAATATTATAAAGAAGAAGAAAAAGATACAAAACAGGATAAGAACCTGTGTTTTGTGCTGTGGCAAGTTTCTCATCTTGGTCAGTTTGAATCAAGGGTTTATCCACTATAGAATGAATATCTTGATTTCCAATAGCTAAAACAACATTTTCTACTGGTGTTGTTGTTGATGAAGATTTAACTTTTGAAGCATGTAAAGGAGCTGGATCAATAGCTGATTAAACAAGTCCAAGGAAAAATAAGTACCTATATTGTTAACCATGGAATATCTTAGTACATTTTGACCAACTGGAACTAAGAACTTCTCTAAGGTTTTGTTCATCTTCTGATCCCAATTATCTGAATGTAATTTTTCAAGTAGATTTTAGTTAACACAAAAGAAAACTAGATTATTAGTTATCCAAGAGGATATAGTAACAGACCAATTAAATTGAACAAAATGGTTTTAAACATAACGATATTGTGCTTCAAAAGGAAACAAGATTAGAACCTGTGTCTTAAACTATGCTAGGGATCAATTACCTTGGTTCGTAGCTTGAAGCAAGGGTCTCTTAATGGTTTCATCTTGAGTTCCAAGAGCTAAACCAGTAAGTTAAAAAGAAAAAAAGAAAATGGGACAATATAAGTTCATTGAACACAGGAGACATAAGATCTTTTAGGGTGTAAAGGAAAAGAGAGTAAATTTCTTTCTTCTGAAAGGTTTAAAAAATGAGTTCCTTTTACTAACGTTAGTAGTCTCATGCATCTCTTGAATCTCATTAACTAAATAAGCAAATTTTAAGGAAGTAAGATAATTGTTTTTGGCAAAATACTAAGGAATTACCTCCTTCCAAATAAATATAAATAATAGTATTGTATAACAGGATTAGTACCTTCATCAACTTTTGTAAGATTAAATGTGTTTTGACTAGCTTGATCCAGAGGCATCTCAGCGATTTTACACATCTCTTGAGTGCTAATACCTAAATAAATAGATATAGAATAAGACATGAGGCTTCAACAATAATAAAATAAGGTTAGGCTGATAGCAGCAATATAAAAGTGCACTAGAAAATGTAAGGAAAGAAAATTAAGAAATTTAAGCGTTATATATAATGATTATTTATTAATGAATGAAGAATATAAGATAGTCTTAATCAGTACCTGCATGTGGAATTGGAAGTTTGTGCATTTCTTTCCCTGAATCAACAATCTCATCAGCCTTTGGTTCTACTTCATGCTCATGGGAGCTTAATTCTCCACTTATACTCTCACTCTTTTGATACGTTTGCCTACTTTGCATAATGATACTTGAAGGTTCTTCGTAGTCACATTCAACTCCTTCCACAATTGCCTAGTCGAGGCAGGCAAACAAACATGATATTATGATACTAAATGCACATTTACATTTAGTAGTTCAGTCAGATTCAATAAAAATCTAACCATAGCATAATACACGTAAATTGAGAGCCATTTCTGATTATGTGTAAATTAACTCATAGGAAAGGAATAGTTGTTATTGTTGGAAACATTTTTAGATGCGCCAATAGATATAATAAATATATCGTGAACATTTGTTGTTACCAAATTGATTTTTCTAATTTTTATTCTATAACTATTCTAGATAAGCAAGAAGATAAGAAGGGTATAAATATCTTGGAATTCACTTTTTTTTTTGGCCATACGTACCTTGTCTAGGAACGGTTGTTTAATCGTGGTGTTAATAAGGTCCTCTTTCCAACGTTCCTTTCCATTTTCCACTTGCACGCTTTTCAAAGACGGGGCACTGATGACTCCAGATGAGAAACTTTGCATTTTGGGGCATCCTATCACTGTTAATATCACCAAAGATGGAAATATGAAGGTGTGTTTTCCATAGCAAAAGCTTCTGAAGCATGATAAACTAGATAGTTCCAAATACTCCAAGCTTTCAAATGTAATGTCTTCTTTTGATTCTCCTTCATCCGTAATCACAATCTCCTCTAGCATCCCACAATTGCTAACTTCTAAGCTTGTGAGGTGGACGAGAGTTTTAGCAGTGAAAGATGTCATCAAGTACATAAGCCCATTGCAATTATTCACAAACAAGGTAGTTAACTTCGTGAAAGATGCAAACGGTGGTGCCAATCTTGTTAATCTCGAACACTCATCTATATACATATCTTCAAGGTTTTGAATGAGGGGATGTGCTGTTGAGTCGTCATCACTCCATATATGCTCAAGCTGCTTCAATTGAAATAGCCACATTGTTTTAATTTCAGTGGAGCTCTCAATACTACAATGACTGATTTCTTTCAAAGGAAAAAGTGTTTCAAAAGAACTGCAACGCACTTGAAGCGTAATTGTAGCCGGGAATGTTTGGATCAAATGCTCTAGAAACTTTACTGGGGATTCTTGAAAATATTGCAAACGGAGCATTCTGATGCTTTGAAAGAGCTTTTTCTCATAATTGCCATTTAATATCCTCATAGTGTCATTTTCATTTAATGGCAACTCCTCTAAATTTTGGAACACCTGAAAAGACATAATATAATTTATTTCCTTCACCATATAGCAACTAACAAGTTAACAAGTTATTTTTTATATTTTTATAAATCAAAGATACAAGAGTTTTCATCGATCATACATCTTTTTGTTTAGAAATGTTAGAATATAATAGTCCACCCTTAGGGAGCAAACTCATTTGGATTAGGGCAAAAATGAAAATAGAAGAATAATATGAGAAATAAAGGTAATTATCCCTAGACATATTTGAATTTCAAAATAATGTATTCACCATACATGATATATGGGATATAGGAGAGACAATTTATGGAACTAGAAGATAACTTTCGACTAAAATTCTCTCATGGCCCTCTTTGCATTCTCTTATGTCCTTCGGTGTATTTGTTGTGTAATATAATCAGAGTCTATATCAGTGCTTTGATTCTTGTGTGAGTACTCAGTGAGTCAAACAATTCCAAATACGCCTAAGATCCTACAGTGGTATTAGAGCAATGGTTCGTTTTTTAAGGCAAGAATGAAATTTTTCTGATAATAATTTTCCTCTTCATATATAATTTATCATTCTTTGCCCGTATTACTGTTATATGCTTCTAGATTATATCTTTTTATGATTTGCTTCCCATAAATTTGCAAATCAAATTTTTTTTTTAGAATTGTTGTGGGATTTGATATTATAGTATTAGAAAACTCAAGATTTTTAGGCTGTTATTGTGAATGTGTGAAATAGGGATAATAACAAATTTTGGGACCCAAAAAGAAAAAAAGGAAAATAGCAAAAGAACAACGGGATATGCCAATTACAACGAATTTTTTCGTTTGAGATTGGGTTATTGAAAAATATTTTTAGTCCACAAAATTAATCCCACCATGTAGATTTTAAAAAACAAAGAAAACGACACTTAAAAGGCGTGAAACGAAGGTTGGAAGGTGAAGTTACGAAAGAGAGAAGTTTCGGGTTGAATGACCCAACCCATTCCATGATCCAGGCAAGACGACCAGTTTGAAGGTTGAAGAGTCTAAACGACGTCATTTCATCCATTAATTAAAAAAAAATAGAAATTGTGCGTTTCAATAATGAGCATACTAGGTATTTGTGAGAGAGAGAGAGAGAGATAGTGGGGCCTCTTATTCGACCCATTAGATTAGGCTAATATTTAAATTATGAAAAAAGCTCCAACTGGAAAGTGGGGCCCACTCGTGGACTCAAATACCATGTGGCTTGCACCTTCCGACAGTACATGACGCGTGGAGGACAGATATCTAGCACGTGTAATGTGCAGAAGCATTTAAGGTGGCGCGTGTTATGCAAGCCCCGTCACTAAGAGTGGGCTTGCGTCTATTTTTCCAATTTTTCAAAATTTTCAACTCCTACTCCTTCTAGAGACATGTATGGGCGCGTTTTGACTTCAAATAAGACTCTATTTGTTTCTAAAAATGCCTAAGTTCAATAGCTTTATTTGGAAATACTATTTGTACATTCTAGAGCTTAATTGAAGCTATATTATATGCTTCTAATGCTTTACAATATTATTTTGACACTTTTAAAAGAAATCTTAAAATATTTGTAATTATTCATATTAATCTTTTTTGGGATAAATTTGAAATTAGAGAATTCTAAAAACACATAATCAAGGAATTTTTATCTTTTGAATGTGGTCATGTGGAAGAACTTAAACTTAAGTATGAACTACATAGTGGTAACTTAGAAAAAGGAAAAAGTAATTGACCACATCCTCTAAACATTGAGTTCATATGAAAAAAATCTAATTTTTCATTTATTTGAGTATGAGACTCCAACAGATAACCCAGAAGGAGAAGACTTAAGGAGGATCAAGATGATTCAAAGTAAAGTTCATTTGATTCTGAAATTGTACAAGAGGTGCAAATGGAAGAAAATCCAAAAGATGAACATGAAATAAAAACAGAATATTCACTATCTTGAGAAGGTATATTCAAGTTTTGACAATCCTCAAAGGAGGTGAAAATGAATGATTAAATACTAAAGAGATAGGATTTGATCAGGGGATTATGAAATAAATAAATCCCCTAGCATTAGAACTTTGAATCAAGGTGATATTTAAGGAAATATGCACCTCAAGGAGAAAATAAGCAGCCTATCTCGTGAAGTAAATTAAACCTAGTCCAACCTCCAACTTTTGAAATTATAAAAGGCTTGAGAGTAAATTATAAAAATGTTTCCGTAAAGAAACAAAGATACATTGCATAAAACATTCAAAGTGTTTTCTTAAGGAAATAGAAAAAGTTTAAGAAAATGCTGAGACAATATAGAATTACTTCTTTCATTTTATTTAGGAATGAGATTCCTAAAACTTTTTCAAGATATGGTTATTGAGAACCCTATCAAATTTGGGTTTGAAAATCATAAATTCTAAACCTTTTAAAGATTAGTTTGACTGAAATCAAACATGATGAAATAATTATTGTCTCAATTTCCTAATGATGAGACATTATGAAAACAAAAAATTGAAATACATGAAGAAGTTAATGTCAAATACTTTTTTTGAGTGGGAGCTCTTGGACATTAAGACTCATAAGAGTATTATATGCTAAGTGAGAGCTAATTTTAAATACTCTATCTAAGTGGGAGCTTTTAGAAAAGAGAATTTCTATAAATTATAATTGAGCGTTTTATTTAAGGTACTTGCATGAACTTCTTGATAGATAATAGTAACAATGTTGGAATATGTGATGGGAGATACAAACATATTCTCCTGATCATGAACTCATTGGTGTTATTATTTCTCTAGTCAAGAATAAAACAAGTACACTAAATTGTAGACTACAATGTGCTATGTATCGAATATCTTCTTGGTTAAACATCAAATATGAATAACCCTATATGTGGAATGATTTTAGTAATTAAGCCAAGAACGGCTACTAAGAATGAGTGCAATAAATAAATTTAATCGGGACGACACTAATATCTGGGATTGCAAGGTCTCATATAAGTAAATGGAAGATGTAGTTAAACCATTGGCCAAGTGTCATGGTAGTGATAAAGCTACGAAGTCAACTCAGCATAACAAAAACTATGAGACCTACATGGCCAAAAGATGAAAATGACGCAAGCACATATTATCTTTAAAAGTGCTATTACAAATAAATGTGAGAAGAAATCTAACAACATTGGTCATGTGATATGCACTGAAATAGAAGTTAGGAGGTACCTTCATTGCAGAGCATGTAAGGTAAACAATTAATTTTAAAAACATCCTATTACACAATGTTTGTGTGAAATTACCAACATGTCAAAGGAATAGAAAGAATTTAATCATGTATATTGAAATGAACAAGTGTAGGTTGTTCATTGATACGTTTCTTTTCAATTGGGAGCTCATGAAATTCAATTTGACCTATAATGATACATAAAAGTATTTGAAACTTGGAAATGAACATCTAAAGACTTGTAAATTTATGGACAGAGAGTTTTCACTTAGAAAGTAGGTCCTTCACATTTTCACACTATAAGCCTAAATTCAAAAAGGGCAATACATTCTTTGAAGAGAGTACACAGAAAGGCAAAGGAAGAAGGATAACCTAAGTGAGGTTATAATCCTTATTTCCAAGAGAAATAATCATTCTCTGAAGGATCACTATATGTAAATAAGTGTTTGGATACTCTAACTCCGTAAGCAATTAGAATATAGATCAGGAATCCTTTACAAAGTATAGTCAATTGCCAAATTAAAGAAAGGCTTTCTAAAGGCAACAATGTGAGGATCAAGGTTAGGTTAAAGACCTTTAAAACCTACAAGTTCATTATGAGTGGTGAACTAACTTCAATTCCTCATAATGTGTTTCATACAAGTGATTTTAATAGGATTGATTCCTAATCTCATGACATTTAGAACATGGATTCCAAATGAAATTTTCTGATGTTATGATAGACAAAATATTGGTAATTCTTGAGTATTTAATTGCTTTACCATTTCTTCTATTTCAAGTTCTTGACTTGATTACATGTCATATTAGACAAGGACATATCAATTACAACCAGAACTTATATAATAGAGAATTTCAAGTCTAATACCCAATGATGAAATGTCCTCAACTGAGAGTTGTCTAGCAGGTAAAGCAACAAGGAAAATTTCATTCAATAAGGAAACTTAAGCTGAATAAACATTGTAATTCTTCAATTCTTTTATATGTTGTCATAAAATTGTCTGGGCGAGAGACAAAGCTTAAAACTTTATTCTCTTTGTTGAGAATTATTCAAGATACAATCATATTTACTTGATCTTATAAATATGAAACTCAAATGCTATACACAGTAACATGAATAAGTCGGAAAACCAATTAAGTTCTTTTTTTTCTGATGATATTATAAATTGATCGAAATCATAAATATTTTTCTAAAGGATGAAACTAGCTCTATGAAGGGAGATAGTTTGATGGTTAACTATTTGATACACTCTACCACAAGATGGAGTTGCTAAGAGGTATCATGAAAAGCTATTAGACATGGTTAGTTACCTGAGGAGTCAAACTAACCCACCAAATGTAAGTGGGAGAGTATTATCAAGTGTCCACCTTTAGTGGATTAGTTGTGTGTGATTTTTGAACTTAACCATGTGCTCGTCACTTCTTTCCACACCCCATGAATTATGATTTAAATGTTTCTGCAAATCTAAATGTAAACCAAAAGGGTCTGTTGTGTATTCCCATAGTGATTCTAAATAGGAGCTTATTTGGGTGAAGTTTTCTTGAGTGAAAACAAATATGGAATTGTGACTAAAAAGAACTAAAAGATATCATGTTTGTCATGGATGATTTTCCATCCAAAGGTGAAACTAATTGTACTATATTTCTTTATGAGACACATAGATAATATAGTACAGTACAAAACAAAGATGTTTAATCATCTTTGTAAGTAGTTGTTAACGTAAACAAATAATCAAAATACATTGAATGTATATGAAGAAGAAAAACAAGAAGCTTAGAAGGAGTAACTGAGGAAACGTTTGTGGTAAACCATGTTCTATACAAGAGGCCTTCACCCAATACTAAGAAGGAATATAAGAAAGAAATGGGAAAGAGAATTAATTAATTCTTTAATAATGAATCAAGTTCAAAACTCAATTGATCTGTTACAAAGAAAAAAGTTCATTGGGAGCAAATGGATTCTCAAAATTGAGAGAAAAGAGAATAGATCAATTGATAACCATAAAACTAAATAAGTTACAATAGGGTATACACAAATAGAAAGGTATAGACTATAGAGATACCTTAAAGGTATGGGCTATGAAGATATCTCATTGCATGTTGTATGCTCAAAATCAAAATTATTTTGGTAATACTTAGACATTGAATTTAGGTTTGCATTTATTAGATGTAAAACCTATACTTTGAGTAGTGATCTGGATGGAAAAATATACATAATATAAATGTTAGTTTTCACTAAATGTGGTGTTTGATGTTTTATATAATAATAACTTCACACATTTTTGCAAAAATCCTTTTATGGACTAAAGCAATCATACAAACAATTGTGTTTGAAGTTATACAACAGCTGTAATCTCGTGTTTTTAAATTAATTATAGAAAACCATTGTAAAACGACTTGTAAATTGATCTATTTACACGGATAATACTATTGGCAAAAAATAATTTGATTTAATAATGTCTATTAAAGAATGACGGTAAGGGCATGGGTGAAGCATTGTGAAAAAATTGGAGTTGAGATCCAAATATATGGCTTAAGAAGAATTATCTCCTTATCGCAAGAGAAATATATTAAGAAAATGATTTAAGTGGTTCACTAGTGACATCAAGAATGAGTTTGATCATTGATACTTATCCTTAAATTGAGTAAACATAAAAGAAAATGGAAGAGTTTCCACACAAATGTTGTTGGTAGTGTAATGTATGCAGTGATGTGTATAAGACCAGATATTCTCTTTGCAATAAAACTTGTTAATAGATGATAATCCAAACATTATGAGAGATAATGGACTGATTCATATGAAGTCTTCAGATAACTTTAGGGTATATTGATTATGCACATTCAAAGTATATTCCATAATAATACAAATGGCTATATGGCTGATAGTATTTAGAAAACATCTTGATTTTGAAATCAAATGTTAATGATTGTGAAAGCATTGTAATCATTGACTAAACAAAAGACCCTAAGTATCATAGAGAGATATGATATAAATATATAAGTATGTGAGAGATATTGTAGCACATAAAGTTGTTATTGAATATGTTCCTATGCAAAGTCTCCTAACAAAGCCTAAAGTTAAGGACGTATATGAGAAACATGTTGAGTCCCTTGACAAGCATAGGATATGAAGTAATAGATACTTTAATATGGCTTCACATGTATGTGTAAATATGCAATGTTTCGTATGTCGTACAATTAAATGATGTTGCATCTCTCACACGAGCAACCATGTTTGACATTGAGAAAGAGTGTGCAAAGATGAGACATTTGTGTGTATTAGCAAAGTAATAAAAATGCTAATATGGTAGAGAAGAAATACAAACTAAATGTTGTATTGACTTAAAAGTGCAGTAAGTTGAGATAAGATCGATTATGATAAATGTGGATCAAATCATAAAAACTCACATTGATAATACCTGTAGCTAAACAACAAATTTTTTAGAGTTGACGCGATTCAATTAGTAAAGCTAAAGAATTTGGGTTTAGATACTATGAGTATCTAGACTTAAGTTTGTACGGTGTTAATAAGATAAAAATTGACATAGGCTCCTATAGTGTAAGAGTAATGCTGTAGCATGAGATCTATATCACGTGTAGGGGCAGAAACAGGCCAGGCGGCCTATCAGGGGCCTGTAGCCTAGCCTGTTAAAGCCTGTACAAGCCAAGCTTTGTACAGGCCCAGGCACAGGCCCAGGCCGCCTAAGAAGCCTATTTCCTTAACAAGCCAGGCCCAGGCCGCCTGATAGGCCTTTTTGGCCTGTCAGGTTGCCTGGGCCTGTTTTTTTTTTAAACACTTCTAATAAAAATATGGAGGGTGGCATGTTGAAGGATCGAAACTGGTCCATGATGAATCATATCAATTACCCTTACCACTACACCAACACATCTTTTGTTATCTAATGTACATTTTCTATAAATATAAACTCATTTTTTTACCTTCTATAACAATAATAATTCTACATTAGCCCTAGGTTTTTCGTCGCCTCAGCCCTCAGATTCCAGCCGCTCCAACCTTCCAGTTCCAGACCCGTCGCTTTTAATCTTCACCGTTGCTCGTCGTCTTTCCAGAGGTGGTGGTTGCTCCAAGGCACCCTTCTCCCTTTCTCTTATTTTCATGTACTTGCTATTGGGTTCCTAATAGGATTGCCTTTCGCTCTTATCGCCCACCTCTTAGCCGCTCTCGGCGACGTTATCTCGCCCACCTCAGCCCTCACATTCTGTTGCCTTTTTTTCCCCATTTACTTTTTATCTATGACTTATTTGCTGATAATGTTTTTTTTTTGTTTTTGGTGATGAACAGTAGGAGCGTATTGAGTTGCATATGCCCTTGCTGCTTCTGTTGCAGTGCATCTAACTTGGCTATGAAGCTTATACGGCTTCAAGTTAAAGTCATGAGATGGTTCATTGATCAAATCCCTTGTTAGGCATCATCTTCTCATTTATTGTTTTTACATCTTGTATTTCTTATCAGCATTACATTAATACATCCCCATCTTCAATGGCTCCTTGTTCTCTTTTCCATTTGACTTTTCTCCCTTCCTTTTAGCGCCAAGATCTGTGACACCCTGTTTCTACAATTGATTATTGGGACTCCTTTTGGTTTGAATTTTTGGTTGGGGGCTCTACACTCTATTTTCCTTTTTTGGTTTTTGAGTTTCTTCGACTGAATATGCTTAGCGGTATGGAAGATATTAGTGGCTTGATGTTGTTTTGTACAGATTGAAATGATTCAGAGCTATGGATCCTTGCCATTTTTGAAATGGTATATCAATGCAAAGGGTTGTGATCTGCAATTTCCTTTTGTTATGTTTCACAATTTCTCTTCATAACTCTATATTTTTTTTGGAGGCTGTTTAGATGTTTGCTACTTTTGAATTCATGAAAATGTGTATACTGATATGTACTCCTGCAATGTGGTGGTTCTGAAATAACATGAAATAGCAATCTTCTTGCAGTTTTGAACCATTAAATCTCTTCTTAGATAATGAGGGATATCAAATTCATTATTATTTTCAAGGTGTTTGAACAAGAAGAAATCATGTGAAGATTTGATGTTTTATGGATAATAGGCTATGCTTTATGTTATTCTTGTTGAAGAATTGTTGTAATAGTATATATTTCATATTTGTTAAATTGTTGTATTATTAGGTTATGTTTGTTGATTAATTATATTATAACATTTTTTTATGTATTTTGGATTATTTTAATTGATTAATTAGAAAATAGGCTTTTTAACAGGCTTCAGGCCAGGCACAGGCATGAAAAAAAGGCCTGTAACAGGCCACAGGCCAGGATCACACAAAACAGGCCTGGCCTGTTTATGGTGGAGCCTGGCCTGTTTCCACCCCTAATCACGTGTGCTTAAAAGAACCATAAACGGGAAGCAAGTGAATAGATTCATGCTTCATTGTTGTGTGAGTCCCAGAAAGTTTCAATCATTTCATTGATGTCCTTTGACTTTGACAATATCATGGAGGTGTGTTACAATTCAATTTATTTTTTATATTTTTATAAATCACACATATAATTAGAGTTCCCTCAACCATGCTTCATTTTGTTTAGAAAGATTGACATTAAAGGCAGATAGATAGATTAAGTAAAAAAGGATGCATACCTTTTCAATATGAAACAGAGCTTGTTCAGTTTGTAATTCAGTGTCACCCTCCCTATTAAGCGGTTGGGAATCCAAGCGGTCAAATGCAAATATTTTTAACTTTTCGCATCCACGAACATTTAACATCTTCAATGAAGGACACTCTAGAGTATATCTTTTTGGATAAAAATTCGTGAGTTGCTTCAAATTAACTAGCCTCAAGACTGATAACCAAGGAAAATCAAACTTGAGTTCCCCCAATCCTTCTTCAATCGCAACAATTTCCTCAACACCACAAGACTCAACTTGAAGCTCTTCAAGTTGCCTCAAGTCTTGACATAGCGAGACTGAAAACAAATTTTTCAGCTGTTGGCATTTATCAACTTTCACAATCTGTAAATTTCCAAAGTTGATTATTTTTCCTGCTTTTATGTTCCATATGTACTTCAAATTTGGAAGCCCCGAGAGTGTTAATCTTTTCAACCCACTAACTTCTTTTGATTCCATTGCTTTGTCATTCAATGCTTTCACATCAAATATTGCTTCTAATGAGTCACACTCTACTACTTCCAGATCCTCCAATGTAAATAGAACCTGATAGCAAGAATACATGCAATTACATTACATTTTCTTTAATTTTAATTTCATTTCATCATTTTTTTAATTTCCTTCAAAAAAGAAACTTTTCTTGTTATTCTAACCAACACCCGATATTAAGCAGACACTTATATTAGAACAAATATTGCAAAATAAATTTTGATCATTTATGTGACTTTACTGTTTCCAATTACTTATATCCTTTTCAAAATTTTCAACAAAAAAAATGACAAGTTAATTAAAACAATAGCATGATGAAGCTGAAAATAAGATATTTTGTGTTATTGCCGCCCCCCGGGGGGCGGGCGGGGGCCCCAAAGAGAAAAAAAAAGAAAAGAAAGGTTACTTTTGAAGATAACTTTTAATATTATTAGAAGAAAATTGTAGGCGAGGGGGACGTGGGATTTGTAGACGGTTGAGCCATGAACAGCAAGGAAGAGAGAGGCGTTGAGAACAATGAGACTCTACGTTGTCTGACCTTGCATTCTTCAATCAGAATTTTTTATTCGATATTTAAGGTTATTTTGTCATTAGAGTACAACATTACCCCTTCTTGTGTTATGAGACAAAATTGATCCAAAAATAACTCATTTAATAACTGTTCTTATACAAATACTGTCAGAATAAAGTTGTCTATAAACCCTACTTTTTTCACTTCATTTTCTTTTCAAGATTAAATAATCAAGTCACAAAGTAAAATATTGTAACTCATTTGAACATCTTGTTGAGTCCTAAAACTTCTTTAAATGTATTCTATAGTTTTCTACTCCCCCCCAACATTGTTTTCTCAATCTGATAAAGATCGGTTTTCGTTGAATAACAATTCAGACTTTTTTTTATTAACTATAATTATTCAAAAACTAAAAGAAATATCAGATGAACAGTGGATCAGTTTTTGACTACATAAACACACTTTACTTATAATTATTCAAAACTAAATAAAAAAGCAAAAGTTTCAAGAGTTTGTAGTTGAGATATGTTTCCAATAACAAAAGGAATATCTTGCATCTTTTGATGACATCAAACAAAAGAAAAGGAAACAGAAGAACTTTTATATTACTTTATGAGTAATAGGAAACCACGTACATACCTTAGCAATAAAAGACACAGGCTGTTGATGTTGGATTTGAAGTTCACCCTCTTCCCTTTTCCCTCCAAGGCTTGGTTTCCATATGTATTGGAGTTTAGGCAGATTGGATAGGTGGATTTTTCGCAGACGACTGTTCTCTTTCTTGGATATTGCCTCCTCTTTTGCGGTATCAAATTCAAGCACAACTTCTAGTGAATCACAATCTTTTACTTGAATTTCTTCCAAGTTCTCTAAGGCTCGTAACAAATTCGAAGGAATAAGAACATCTGATAAGAAGGCACATTGTTCCACAACAAGAGATTTCAAATTACAAAAGGTTTTGTCCTCAGCGAGTCTGCTCCAACAGTCTCTTAGCTCAGGATACCAGGAAAAATTAAGACACTCCGAGTTATGGAATGTAATCTGCAAAGAAAGGGATTTTCAATGTTAATAAAAATAGAATGGCATTGAAGAGTTGTTAATTCTACTTGTTATTATATCAATACTCTTTTTGACACCATTTTTTCATAAATACCTCATAAATCTTTTTCATTGTTTCGTTCAAGTCGCATTCCCAGCACCATTCTTCATCTTTCCCCTCTTTAATTACTACCTTTCTCAGCATTGGTGTGCTTGTTGCTCTTTCACAAAAGGTTCTCATCCTTGGACATTCCCTCACAACAACTTTATCCAACAACGGGAACCTGAAGAAGCATTGACTAGATGAAAAACTTTTGAGCCTCGGCAAGTTTTCCAATGCCAAAGTCCTCAAACTGCTGAATGCAATTCCATCTCTTGTCTCGTCCGTCCCATGTGTCACTATTTCTTCAAGCAAATTGCATTCTTTTAATTTTATGTATCCTAGATTCACCAAACTTGTTGCAGTTGATGAGCAAATTAAGTTTATTAATCCGTTACACTTTTCGATCTGCAAAATTGTCAAGTGGGAAAAAGTGACAGAGGAAGGAACCAAAATTTTCAAACTGTCACATTCTGTCACAAATAAAGCTTGAAGAACCTCAAGAATTGGGTCAATCTTGAATCCTTCTCTACATATATGTTGCAATCCTAGATTATATAGATATAAAGATTCAAGCTGGGTGTTAATTTTGTTTTTGCCTTCCTTATCTACTACTCTTTTGTCTCGAAATATCTCTTTCAAGAAGGTATGTTGAACAAATAGACATTTCAAGTTTGGTGCCTTTTGCACAATGGAATCTAGAAAAGTTACTGCTGCTTTCTCCTCAAAATTGGACAGTCGAAGATTCTTCAAGTTACTGAAATAACGGTCCTTCCATTGTGGGTCTTGCAACACCATTATGGCCTCCTCATTATTTAATGCCCAGTCTTCCAAGTTTGGAATCACCTAAGACATAGCATACTTTATTTATTTTCTTACATATAAATAACATTAAGAAATGTTTATTCACCAAAATAAAACAATAAAAACTATTTAGCAGTAAGATAGCAAAGAGGCTACCACGCACATCAGTTATGTTCTATTTGGCTAATCAACGAAAAGCAATAAGCTTGATATAGAAAACAAAATGTTCTATGTGAAAAAAGAAATGTCAAGCAATTTTTCCTCAACTTCAAACCATGCAATATTCATTTCCTTTGAAATATATTGGAAAGTTGAGATGCAAACTAGTTGAGAGGAAAAACAACCGCTTATATATAACAAGCTAAATATTACTCAAATGAATAAACATCTGGTGATCCATACCTCTTCAATTGTAAAGAGAGGTTGTTGTGAAGAAAATTGTGGATTGTGGAGATCAGAATCCTTTCTATGGCGATGACTTGTACTCCGTCTCCCCCATAACTTCAATTTTGCACAGTCAAAGACCCATAAGACTCTCAACGATGGGCATGATAAACTGTGACTTCCTCCATAAAACCTATCAAGTCGATGCATGATAAACATCAGCAAGTAGTATAATCGATCAAAGTGAAATATGGGGTTTTCCTCCATGGGTCCCTCCTTTTTTGCTACTATTTCATTCATTCCACAAAATATCATTGTGAGCTTTTCGAGCTGACGAAGATTGAGGGCTATTGAAAATGGGAAGAGATATTCTAAGTTTTCACAACTCTCAACAAGGACATCTTGGAGATTATGAAAGCGGAAAGTTCCTTGGGGATCCTTACTCCATATCTGTCTCAACTCGGGCAAGTCACGTAGATGGAGTTTCTTCAATTGAGTGACCTGTGTAATTGTGTCCTCTTCATTGGCAGGTAATTGGAAAATCTCTTTCACTGAACGACAATCACGGACCTTCAGTGTCTCCACTCTTCCAAATGTTGTGTGCATCTCATCAAATGGGAAAATATTCTCAAGTTTCTCACAATTATTCACCTTCATTGACTTCAGCCCATCAAACTGGGAGTGCCATACTTTCTTTAACTTTTTCATGTTGCTAATTACGAAACTCTCCAATTTCGGAAACCTGACCTGTAAGGCAATGCGCGACTTATAAGTCCATATAACAAACAAGAGCAAATATTTGATGTTCAATGACTCTGCATTTATTTGAATATGATATAAGAGATCAAATTATATGAGTTATAACCTCTTCCAATGCAGAGCCATTTCTCCCTTCTGTACCGATTATCTCCTCCATCATCTCACAGTCTCTTATTTCAAGCTCCTTCAGGTTTGGAAAACTTCCAACCATGGAACATGAGAATAGATACTTTAAGCTGCCACACTCCTCAACACTCAACTTACCCAACTTGTGAAAAGAATTGGCTATAGAAAGCTGATCATCCGGCCAAATATTTTCTAGATGGATTGAACTCAACGTTAGAGTCTCCAAATTAAAAAACTTCACCTGAAAAAAAAATTATTATTCTCATTGTGATTAATCAATGAACAAATAATGAATTATATAATCATGATTAAAATATCATGAATTAAACAAAAAATAATAATGTTGTTCTATGTTGAAGTCTTGATAGTATTTCGAATAGTATCTTATTAAATCACAAAAGGTATATGTACATACGCATGGAGAAAATGCTATAGAAGAACAAAACAAATACCTTGGCATCAAAAAAAGATGATGGAACATGAGTGTGCAACAATGAACTTCGCTTGGTTGTTGTTGAAGACGCCAACAAACCAGAGTAGAAATCCTCAATGGCTGGCAAGGATCGTAAAGTCAAGGATCGCAACAAACAAAACTCAATATTGTCATCAACAATCATTGAGTTTTTGAAAGAGTACTCAACAGACACAATCATCTTCATAGAACTGCAATCTGAAACTTCAATCTCAGTAAGTTGGGAAAGAGCTTTGACCATCAATACCGAGAAGAGATACTTCAACTGGTTGCAACATTTGACTTTGATGGATCTAAGTTTTGCAAATGAACTATTCACAAATAATCCATGACATATCTTCTCCAAATTATTGAGATTTTGAAGTGTCAATATCTCCAATCTTGGGAAGAAAACATTACTTAGTTCTCTCTCCATTGAGTTGATGATGTGCTGAATTTTCCCATTATTCTGGATGTGAAGGTACTTTAACAAAGGAAATCCTTCTCCATTTAGATCATAAAGAACATTGGAGATTCCATTTACTTCATCCAAGTACAAATCATCCACTCCTTTAATGAGTTCTTTAATCCCATGCTCCAAATGAATGACAGAACCAAGCTTCAGCTTCAACATTTTGGAGGCCCCATAATAATCAGACCATTCCCAGACATCTCCTATCACTATTTTGTATCTTTCTAGATTATTAAACATTATGTTCCTTGGAAGAAACCAAGCCCTTTTCATTTGAATTTCTAGAGCAGTCAAGTTTGTCAAATTCCTAAGTTCGGCAAGGGAAGCATTTTTATTTTCCTCAATTGAATCTTCTTGGTCCCACTTGATGGAGGCATTGCCCATATGCAACTCCTCCAATTTGGTCAATTTTGATATGATGTTGGAAGAGAAGATTTCAATTCCAGAATCGGTCAAATCCAACATTCTAAGATGAGTCAGCTGCCCTAGTTCACTAGGCAACCTTATCATAGATGATCCACAAAGGCTGAGAATTAGCAAATTCGTTAAAGCTCCAATGTTAGTCATGTCTCCCAAAACACAGTGATCCAAACAAATTGTTTGAAGGTCAATAAGGGAATGAAATGATTGGGGCAATGAAGTTAAGTGCATGTGAGTCAAATCTAACACTTTGAGATTTTTCATTCCCTCAAAGAAAGAATCTGGGACACTTAAAGATTCATTCCCATTAATCAAATAAAAAAATTTAAGATTAGGACACTCTAACCTTTCAGGAAGTTTAGGAATGCGACACCCTAGTAAGGTGATTTGAGTGCATCTTTGAAGGAATTCCTCTGTTGGCCATAGCTCATTTCCCATTTCAATTTTGCAAACATGTTGATCTCTTGAAGCAATTGAGTATGCCACTTCACGTACAATGTCATGCATTTTAACTTCCTTCTTTGAGTTGCTTTCGAGCAATAGACAGGATGCCTTTAATGAACCAATTAACCTATGAAGTTTAAATCTTGCATGTTTTTGAGTATCAATTTGCTTGAATATACCCAAACCCACAGAATATTTTAATAGGTCTTCAACAACAATCTGTGGACCTATTAATCCACAAAGTAAGAAAAGTGCCTTCACATCATCACCCTCAAGATGATTGTAACTAAGCTCCAAAGCCGAATAAATTGTCTCATTCATTCCTTCCTTATCAACTGTCTTTAACTGATTTAAGGCATCATTCCAAGAATCAATACTATGTTGATTTTTTAGTGCGCTAGCCACTGTCACTACAAGAACAATCAAGCCTGCACATTTTTCAGCCACTTGGTTTGCCACGTCACGCAAACTAACATCTTTAACGACATCACCCACCATATCTTCAAACAAGCTCCAAGCTTCTTCTTTCTTTAAAACATCTACCAAGAAATCTTTCTGAGTCTCCATTTTCTGTAATATCTCTTGATTTCTAGAAGTCAACAATAGCTTGCAACCCTTATGATCTTTCAGAGGAATTCCCAGCTTTTCTAATTCAAGTATCGACCAAATATCATCCAATATGACTAGGATGCTTTTCTCATTTTCAATCCTCTGCCTAAGACGTAATCCTCTTCCAACTACGGTCATCTCTTCAAAGCGAAGACCCAAAAGATCTGCAATTTCACCTTGAATTCTTTCAAGTTCTGCAGCTTGGGATATATTAGCCATAACAACTTCATCGAACAACTTGTCATCTTTAACTTGCTTGGCAATTTCTATAACAAGAGTGGTTTTGCCCACACCACCAAGCCCATAGACCCCTATTCTGCTTAAGTTGGGGTCTCTTAGAGCCAACACAATGTCCTCCTTCAGTTTCTTTCTTGACTCAAGCTTTTCACTGCTTGTAGCAGAAGTGGGTCCAACACCCTCTAGATTAGGCGAGAATGCAAGTGGATAAATGCTCTGCTTTCCTTGCATTACTTCACCAACTCTTGCAGCCATTTTCTTTGCCTTTCTACTGAGTTGATGTCGTGACTTCAAATTAGGAGGAAAAGGCCCCTTGCAGCAACCAGCATTCCTACGGCGAGGATCATCACTAAGTTGCTCAGCTGCTTCTACGATTTCATCCACTGCGTTCAACCAGTTGTGTGCAACATCATTGATTTGACGTCCATTTCTTCTTTCTGCTTCCACTTCATGAATGGTAGTATCCTTTACTCTCTTCAGCTCCCCAACTAGACCCTCAAGATTCTCGAAATTGGCTCTGTAGAAAATCAGATAACCCACTTGCCTTGCAACGGGTGCCACAGTGTAGCCTACAATGGGTTCTACAAATTTTCCAATAATGGCCGTGACAATTTCCATTTTTGTTTCCTGATTTATAGCTGTGCAACAATTTTTCATTACAAATGAATAAGATATTGGAAATTTGAAAGAACTATTATATATAAAGATATAAAGAACAAACATGTTACAAAACCAAATAGATTAAATTTTGAAAATTGAACTAAACCAAAATATTTCGGTTCATTTAATTTGATTTTAGGTTAATTAGAGGTCTCGTTTTTATTTTAAATAAAAAAAAATTTTATGAATAATTTTTTAAAAAAAATATTGAAAATGTTGCAATTCTCAAATTTTGGGTGACTAAAAAAAATTAAAAATCTAAGAAATAAGATAAAACACTTAATAGTCATTTCCTGAAAATAATTAAAGAGAAAAATTTTAAACACAAATCAAACACTTTTATTTTAATTACATCTAAAATATTAGAGAAGAGCTTGTTTTGCTTTATTGTCGAGTTCCATGTTTCAGTTTGGATTATGGCTATATTTCAGCTCTCTTGGGTTCTCTCCTTTGCTGCTTTATGAGTCCTGCCCTTTAGTGATAAGAAGCTCAATATTAGCCACTGTTTTAACTTTTAATTATTAATTTTTTTTATAAGAACTTTTAATTATTAATTACCTTCAATAGAAAAACACATATATGTGCTTAACAAAAAGTATCGACAAATAATTTTACATCTACTAACCAAAGCTTAAATATATATATATATATTGACAAATAATTGGAAAGAGTCAAATAAGATTCTCTATCATTTCACAAAAAAGTAAAAACAAATAGACAGGGCTTTTGAATTATCTAGAAGGAATTACACATGATTTCATTTCAAGTATATATAATGAAAATTTGCTACCACTGTTATTATTATTATAATAAAAAATAAGCATGAAATGAAAATAACCATTTAATGGAAAATTTATACTATTCAAAAGGATCATTTTTTTTTTTTGCAGATCAAAGATCATATTATTTTATTAGAGTTAGAAAAATGGGTTCAACCCCGTTTAACTCAAAAATTGAATTTGTAATTTAGAGCATTAAGAAGAAGTCATACCTAAAAAGATCAACCATGTAGAGTTACAAGTTTAAATGGATCAGCCAGTTGAAGTTTCTCAATTTTTTTTACTTAATAATTTTAAAATTTTTGATTTATTTTTTAGTGATTTTTTTCCATATCTTTCAATTTTCAAATATATATTAATATGAATGTTTTTAGAGCATTAAGAAGAAGTCATACCTAAAAAGATCAGCCATGTAGAGTTACAAGTTTAAATGGATCAGCCAGTTGAAGTTTCTCAATTTTTTTTTTACTTAATAATTTTAAAAATTTTGATTTATTTTTTAGTGATTTTTTTCCATATCTTTCAATTTTCAAATATATATTAATATGAATGTTTTTATTTGCTTAACTACTTATACTTTACAAGCATATTTAAAAGAAGTGTTACTATATTTAATAGTTCGCATTGATTTTAAATTTTTTTTACCAATTTTCAAGAACATTTCCTTTCGTTCTTAACAATTTTACAAAAAAAAAAAAAAAATCCCTCATAAAACATTTATAGAATCATTTTCTAATGATGTAAGATAAAGAAAGAAAGCAATTCGATCCAATTATATTTGAAGAAGTCCAAATATCATATAAACAATTCAAAATAAAAGTAAATAACATATGTTGAACAGTAAAAAAGTTAGAATCTCTGGAAGGATTTTATTTCAAAACAAAAAAACTACTTATTTTATTTATTAAAAAATAATAACTTTTTTCTTTAAAAAGATGTAAGAAAACGTGTTTTGAGGCCCACTGACCGGCCTTATCCCCTCGAGCAAAGGAGGTAGCTTAAAAAAAGTGACCACCATTTTTAAACGGGCAGTAAAATCAACTCTATAGGGCCTAGCCCATTTTCCCCCACTACATCTTATCAATCCGTACACACCAAAAGAAGCACATCCAAAGTTTACCTTGCTTATTACCAAAAAAAACAAAAAAAAAAGGTTTACCTTGCTCAATGTGAATCAAAAGTTGACCTTTTTGATCTTGAGATGTGAGAGGCAGCAACTAAAGATCTGATGTTGAAAAGAAGCGAGAGAAAATAGGTAAAAAGAAATTAAAACATGTTATTAATCGTTCATACGAATCCGAAATTTCTAACCATTATTACAAGTATCACTTTATAATCAGCAACACTTTCTTGCGTCTGATAAGCCACTGATGATGAAGAAAGCTTTCCAATAAAGTGCAGACTTCTTCTTCCTCCTAGATTCTTATGTATGATTGATCAAAACAAAATCAACGAAATATGCAGAAGAATACTAACGAAGAAAAGAAATCTTCAAACCAAAATTTTTTTCTTTTTATTTTTAAATTTGATTCAAGTTTAAGGACTTAAATACCGGCCAGAAAGCACAAGAACTTTTCAAGAAGAGCTTTTTTTCTTCCAGAGACTGACAAGAATGTAACCAACTTGATTAATGCAAAAGGAAGGGCGACAGCTACAGAGATTTTAAACGAAAACGGCAACCTTTTTTTATTTTGAGTGAGTTTGCAAAAAACTGGACAGGCACTAAGAATAATCGAAAGATTTTTTCCTTTTTTTTGTAACTTTCAAGGATTTTTAAGGATACATGATTGAGAAAATACGCAACAAACTTTAATGCAAAAGGAGGATAACGATTTTCTTTCTTTCTTTTTTGTTGGGAGATGTAGCTTGTATCTTGAAATCACCAAAACAAACTTGAAGAGAGAATTGAGAACAAGTGAACATAGAAACTGGGAAAGTTGCAGAAAATGAGAAGTTTGAGTTGAATTGATTTCGTCAGCAACTTGAAGGAAGCTGCAGAAGAAATGGGGAGCACACAGAGTGGTGATGAAGAGTTTGAGAGGAATTGGAACCAGTAAAATTAAATGAGCTCTCCAGGAGGAAGAGGAAGTTGCAAACAAGTTGTGCACGAGCGAAACCAGAGAAATTATGAGAGAGAGAGAGAGAGAGAGAGAGATTGAGATTTCCTGTCTATCTTATTTTAAAAAGATCCGATGGTTAGATATCATTTTTGGTCTGAACAGTTACAACCAATAACGTCAACTAGTACAGCTGGACTCAATTACCTTTCTGGGCTCTACTTGCTTTGACAGGTCTATTCCCCAACAGTGCATGCAATCCCAAGATTTGTAAATTGCAAGGTAATCACATACAGACAAACATGCATATGGAGGCTTTTTGACCCTCCATTAAAATTTATTACCTAAATTTAAAAAAAACAAAAGAAAATATAAATTATGAGTGTAATATTTTTTATTTTATATATCCGTCTTTTAATTAAAATAATTTATAAAAAATTTTGTTTTTTTTTAAAAGATTAATTTGAAAGGATTTAAAAATAATAACAACTTTTTTTTAAGTTTAGGGAGGAATTGAAGAAATAATAATAGTTTTTTTGGGTTGACTGAGTAGTTTAAAAATAATAATAATTTTTTTTTTTTAAACAAAGGGTGGGGAAATGTGAGAGGGTGTCCCTAAACTAGTAAACTTGTGTTTGGAGAGATTTTTTTTTTCTGAATTTAAATAAATTCAATATAAATTTAAATTTGTTCATTTAAAAAATGAGTTTAACAATAATGTATGAATAAATATTTTTTGTAAGTATAGCATTTTAATATTAAATTTTACTGTCAAGAGGTTTAGGGTTTAAAAGCCTGCACATGGACGACGAAAAGGACTTTTGACTTTCCAAATAGGGAAATTGTAGCATGCCACGCAAGATAGTAAAACTAGCCCAAATATAATAATGCATGTACGGCCACTTGTTTGTAAGACAATTTATTTCAAGACATCCACAGATTACCCTGTCGGTCTCATTTTTTAATAATATTTTTAATATATTATTGCGCTTTTCTTGCTTAGATTATGTAGAACTTTGTTTTTTTATGATGATAGCTTTAAGTAATATCAGTGAAAATAATTATTTAAACTGCTCCTTCCTTTTTATTATATTGTGTTTTTTAAAAAAAATGTTGCACATTATGTCATTTCAAAGCAATATGTAGTCGTACTTCTCTTGCTTCACCCTGATTTAATCCAACAATTTAATTTATTTGTTTAATAATGCACCCGCTCTAAACACAATCAAAAGAAGGACAGATTTAGTAAAGTATATCATCCTTTTCCATATTTTTTAATTCGGGTGAAATAATTAGCTTAAAAGAGATTTTAACTTTTTTTATATATTTAACGACGGGAGTATGATAACATGAAAATGCTCAAACGCTAGTGTGTTATCATAATTTTCTGTAAGAGATTTTACCCTTTTATTTAAAAAAAATGTAGCCAATAATTGAAGTTTAAGTTCGGATAGAAAAAGTGATGCGAAGACCTCAAATGCTAATAGAAATGCTCCTCTCAAGCTTTTCCACTGAACGTAGGATTTGTTTGGCAACAATTTAAAAAACATTTTTACGTAAATCAAGATAAAACTTCTTTCATATACTTACCACGGATTGTATAAAATTACTTAAAAAAGTTATTCCCAAACATACCCATAAAGACCCGCTTTTAAAAGCTCTCTCTGGGTCCACAAAAAGGTTGATGGAGCGAAGGATTTGGGGAGGTGATTAAGGTGGCTGTTCCGTCGTGAGAAGAGGTGGATGAGCTGGAACAACGTCGGAAAAATGGGGTTTTTTTAGTCAAATACTATGAACAATAATAATATTTAATCAAATACTACATTTTTAAAAATATTTAACCATATACTACAGTCAAATTCATTCTTTATTATTAAAATATTCCTCAAACTGGACCACCCATTCCCCCACCCACAAAGCCCCCTATCCCAAATAAAAGAATTATTATGTTTAAATCCTTCCCTTAGGAAAAAAAAATTATTATTTTTTAAATCTTTCTAAACCAACCATTTAAAAAAAATAAATCTCTGCAAATTATTTTGATAAAAAGATGGATATGAAAAATAAAAAATATTGAATTTATAATTTATACACCCTCTCATTTTTTAAAATTAAGATATGAAAAATGAAGACGATGGAAGTCTGAACGATGGTAGCGTTGTTATTGAAGCCCATATCAACATCGGTGAATGAAGGCAAATCATTAACGGTTTGATGAGTAGTTACAAGCACCATACATTTCCAAACTTCACTTAGTTTGAATATAAGTATTACATCTATCTCTTTTAAATTTTACATATGTATATAAGAATAAGTTCTAAAGAAAGAAATAATCAAAAAAATTTATTGGATATGCAATAAATAAAAAAAACAATTGAAATATTTTTATTGGAAATAATATGAATGATGTGATACTTCAAAAGTACATAATTATTTTTTGTAAAACAATTTTGTTACTAAATTAGTAAATTATAATTGTCTTATCGTTAACAAAAGCATAACAATTTTGTTTTAAAAAATGACATTGTTTTACAAAAAGTGAGAGAGTGTATAAATTATAAATGTAATATTTTTATTTTTCATATCCATCTTTTTATCAAAATAATTTTTAGAATTTTTTTTTTCTAAAGGGTTAGTTTGGAGGGATTTAAAAAATAATAATTTTTTTTTATTTGGGGTGGGGGGACTTGGGGGAGAGGGTGGCCCCCCAAAATTTGTTGGATATTTTAATAAAAAGAAAAAAAAAAGATTCCCCTTTAGAAAATTTGTACTGAACTCGTTCTTCAGGTAAATGAGTTTAATACAAATTTAAACTCGTTTACCCAAAGAACGAGTTCAACTGTAACATATGACTAAATATTTTTAAAAATATGAAAATATTTTAATTGAGTTTATATTAAATGATTGGGAATTTAGTATGAAATTAGAAATTTTGGAGAGTTAATTCAAAACTTTATATGTTTATAATTAAATTAAATTATTAAATTTTTTAGAAAATGAGAAGTTTCATTTGAATTGATTTGGTGTGCAAGTTGATGGAAACTGGCAAAAAAAACAAAAGAACACAGAGTGGTGATGAAGAGTTTCAGAGGGACCGTAAAGAACGAAAATGATCTCTCCAAGAAGAAGTTGCAACTTGCAAACAATGCCAAAGAAAGTTGTGCACCAATCACAATCTGTAAATGAAGAACGCATCAGATAAGCTTACCCACCTACATATACGACAAAAACCTACATTTTCATATTCAGCATATATGGCAAATTAATTTTATTATTACTACTACTACTGCCTCTACTCTTTTTTTTTTTTTTGCCAGCAAAGATAACATTAAACTAAAACAACTAAAAGTACAGAGTCTCAAACGTAAAATACCAAGAACTATCCTAAAGACAACAAACAAAAGACAAACAATAAACCACAGATGCAGAAACAAGCGGTTAACAGCTTAATAAAGCAACAATAAAAGTCTCTAGCAGCAACCAACAACGAAGCCATAGTCTACGACAGAGCTCGAGAGACCCAAATGAAAGGGTAAGAACCGTCAAATGAAGCTTTGACGAACCAGCCGGTTGCCAAATGTGCTTCCATGGGAAACCATATATAATCATGGTTCCTGATCAACTTCCTTGAGATAATAAACTCAAGGATGACTATAATTAGAATCATAGTCAGAAAAACAATAGCATCCTGATAAAATATGAAAGAATCACCACTCGAGCCCAACGAAGAACAGTGATTCCTTACACGCTGAATAGGCACATGTCTTGCCAAAAAAAGAACAATGTGAGCATTCACACTGAACAGGCACATGTCTGGCCATCGAGGAACAGCATGCACAGATCCCCTGAACAGACTCAAGATAATAATTCTAATTTGACCAACATAGAACTTTGCCATTGAGTTATGTTCCACAATAATGCCAACCAACAACCCATAGGGAAATGAATCATACCAACCAGAACTTTTCTTAGAAATAGGATCAGCAACCATAAATTTAGCACTGTGAACTTCCATTCCCTCCCTTTTATGTTTGAGAACAAATCCACTCCAATTCAACCAGGACAGTGGCATCAAGGGTAAGATTTCTGCATTTATTCCTAGATGCACTAAAAAGGTATGTGAACCTGGCTACAACTGGTTTCAACACGTCAATATAATTAATATTGCTACAAATAGAGTACCCAGCAATAGATCCAACCCCATTAAGCTTCTCAATACACAATTCCAAAGTAACTCTGTAAGAAACATCAACAAGGTTAGGATAGCTTCTTACCTCAGGATCCCAAGCAATTAGAATCCTCTTCTCTGACCTCCTCTGCTCAACCTCCTCTCGTCCTAAAAATCCAGCATCTTGAATCGCTAGGCTTCTCTTAGCTTTCCACAACGAAGATAATGACAAATCAACAAAACACTTTGGCTGAACGACTCCTTTTTCGTCACAATCCTCCGAGTTGGCAACGTTTTCATTAGCTGAAAGTTTCACCGGAGCGATGGACAGAGGATTGAAGGCAGAGGATGCACTCACGGCTAGCGGAGTTGGTCCATCAGAAATATTGAGCCATACAACAGCGTTGCTGAACTGGCGTTGGAACTTGCGAGATAACATCAAGATCAATGAAGCGAGGCCATCAAGCTCAGCCGTTCTCGCACTGACAGCGTTAAGGTGGGCCGAGAGTCGTCCTTGGCCAATCTTCTCGGAACTCACCTCCCATGGCCCTGGAGGCACCCACCGGAGATCACTGTCGGAGGTCGCCTCACCAGATTGATGAACGTCAGCCTCTAAGAGACGGTCCCCTTCACCATTGTGTTTGCTCCCATCAGATAAACTCTTCGAAACCAAAACCTCCGAGGGCCACTCCACGAAGATACAAACTAGAGACTCCACAAGATGAGGAGAATAGAATCTACCAGGATGATGGAAGAGATGCCTCGATAGCTTCATTGCACAATCTCAACTACGCGAGAAGAAACCCTAACAAAGAGGGAGGAAAAGCCCTTACTACCTCTACTCTTACTCCTACTACAATTTAGTAATAAACCAACACTGCTTCCAGAGTTAGAGTCAATTTTATAATTCATAGCTTGATCAATTTAATTCCATTGGTGCATAAAAAATATAATTGGCTGAATGAGGGCAAAATAGCTCGTTAAAATTTATTTTTATATGATTTTTACATATTATGCACAGTAAATGACATTATAACTTCACAAGGTTTCCAATAACTTCTAAAATGCTCTCCAATCCATTAATCTTAATATATATTTTTAAATAAATTATGAAGGCTTTTGAACTTTTGACTTACTCACATTTTAGATTACATTCTTATCAACTAAGAGTCCGTTTGGATGAAAGAAAATGCCAATGAAAAAAGGAAATCTTCATTTTCCATTATGTTCCACTGTTTGGTTGCCACTTAAACATGGAAAATGTCTTTCTGCAAGAAGCCATTTTCATTCATCCATGGGAAGATCTCTTCCTACCAAAAATGGTGAGAAGCCAATTTCGATTGTTCAATGAAAAATGTAAAGACATACTTACCCTTGAAATACAAATAAAAATTCAATTTTTCTACTTGACCGCCATTTTAAAAGGCAATATGGTTACTTGATACAATTTTCTTACCTACTTTACCATCATTTTAACTCAATCAAACAAAAATTTTCCTATCAAATTATTTTCTATTCTAATGCATACCAAACATATCATATCAAAAAATTTTCCTTTTTTCTTCCTTTTTCATTCTCTTCCATTGCTTTCCTTTCCCATCGATTATTTGGTCCAAACAGGCCCTAATTAGTTAATAGCATATGGCTTTTTTTTTTTTTGCCAACAAAGAATAGGTGGCTAATTGAAATATATATACGCGCGCGTATATTTGTAGAATATCTAAATGAATTTAAACAAGTAATATAAAAATATATTTTTCTATACAGTTGTCTAATATTGGCATTGTTAGGTTAAACTAAAGCATTATCAAGTCTAACAATGGAGGGCATTACAAAAATGATCATTGGTGGATATGTTCATTTAGAGAATATTTAAGACCAGATCAAACAAGCAAAGGCTCAAAAAATGATCATTGGTGCAGCTCCATCCACACAGGGAAGTCCTTGTCACGCTTCCAAACATTTTTACAGTAATTGTTGCCTTGATGAAGGCATTGGCCCGTAATTATATAGTTGTAAGTTCAAATTATGTCTATAAAAACTTTATTTATGAACGAGTCATAAATACTTTAACAAATATTTTTTAAACCTAAAGGTATATCTATCAAACTCATTTAAACTTTTATGCCATAGAAAACTGATATCTATTACTGATTGTTGTTTATGTCCTTACAGCAAAATAAGCCAGAATGCTAGTAGTAAGCTATTTGCACCACCTCTATACTAAAACACACCTAAACTTAATCAAACCAAAAACAATAAATAAATAAAACGCAATTCGTTTATTTTTATTAATTTTCAGAGCACACTGTTCCCCTTTCTATCTTTGAGGTGTGACTACTGCGTAAATGGACAAAATGACTCATTATATTATAATATTCGACTGCCCGTTGAGCAAAAGAAATCGGATCCTATGCTAATTTTAAAGATGAGAATCCGAGGTGAGTGTTTAATCTAGATATTCCAAATCAATAAAAATAAAATCTCAAATATGCCTTTATAATTCTCAAAATTAATTTGCATGACAAATGTGGTTTTTAATTAAAAATATTACCAAAAAATTCTAAATTTTGTGTACAAATTTTATCAGAATTATCAAAAGAATGGGCATGCAAGCAGCATCTATGTGTTGATAAAAAAAAAAAAAAATAGCATCTATGTGCCCTCGAGGAGGTCGTCAAATCCGTTGGGACTGCAACAGTTCTAGAAGTTAAAGAGGGGAGAGAGAGAGGGAGGGATCTAGGCTGCGTTTGGCTGAGGGATCTAGGCCGGGATCTGGGCTGTAGGGCACTTCGTTGTGGGATTTTTGAGGGATGGAGTGGGGCCCAGAAGAGGCTGAGGTGGCAGAAAACGACAAGATCGGTGGCCGAATGGGAGGGCCAATCATTGATGCTTTCCTGTACAGCCTGGCCCCACGCACACATCCCTGCCACTCCCTATCTGTACGGTTCCTCCGGGCTGGAGCTTCCCCCCATCCTTCATTCTCATGCCTCGTTTGAAAATAATTATTACTCAGTAATTCAGATTTTATTTTAGAACATTCACCACTTTAAAATTGCCATGAAATTTTAATTAATTTCAATACGAGTGATAAATAAGATTTCACACTGCCCACATTCGGACCCAGGAACCAGGAAAATACATGACGCATAAATAAATTACTTCTTCCTCTTCCGCATGGCTCATGTTCGCCGGACAAGGAAACAAAAAAAAAAAAAACAAAGAACTTGATCAAATTCTTCATTTCCTATGCATTCTATGTGCTCTCGTTCACTAACTTCAATATTCACATGTCAATCCTCAACCATTAGAAAATAATTTAAATGTTACAAAAACATATTTACTTAGGTTGAAATAAAATCAATCTCAATGATACGATAGTCCAGTAAAACGTTTTTCTGGGCTATCTTGCAGTGCTTAGCCACCAACTCCTATTAGTGTCAACGGATCAGTTTTCATTCTTAAACAACCTATTGGAGATTTAATTTTTAATTTTTTGTATTTGGAACAATCTAGTTAGAAGAAAAATAACTTTTACCCTGCTTAGTCCATAGTGTGTATGAATTTTTTTAATTCAAAATGCCTGAAAGATCCCATCACGTGGTTGTGGGAATAAGATAACACTCCAACAATACAAAAATGAAATTTACGTGTTATCACTTAATTTTATCTCATTTATATCAATTTTTAAATTGAAACCACCTTATTTTAAAATATATATAATCTAATATTGTACAGATATTTTAGGGAGAGCAAATTGAAATTATATTTATTATAATTAATAAATTTATTTCATTGTTAATAATATTATACACAGGTCTTTTAGGGAGAGCAAATTGAAATTATGTTTATTATAATTAAATTTATTTAATTTTTTTAATGTTTCCAAATTAATTGAGGAGCTCTTATTTTTTCCCAAAATTAAAACAACTTAGTTTTTGAAAGATACCAACAACGAACCATGTGGTTGTGGGAGTAGGATGACACCCCAAAGCAAAAAAGAAAAAACTAAAATAACAAACAAAGCTAAAAAGGTTTAATACTGATAATAAAAAAAAACTTGTTAATTTTATGTCAATTTCATAAAAATCAATTTACTATGTAAAACATTAAAAAAGGAACCTTTTTCCAACAAAGAAATATTGCACTATGGAAGGATCAGATATCAAAGATTGTATATTATAAATAATGAAATTTTGATGTTACTACAATCTTTCATCTTTTAAATTTATACTTATTTTGATTTTATTTCTCAAAATTTAAACTAGTGGCGTTTGTCCCTCAAATTTTAAACTAATGGTTTTTTGTTTATCAAGTTTCATTTCATTTAAAATATTTCTATTTATAATTAAATCAAAATCTGAATCATTTTATCTTTTGAAAGACTAAAGCCACTCGTTTGAAATTTAATGCATCAAAACTAAAATAAGGTAATTTGAGAGATCAAGGATCATATTTACCCTAGTTTCAATTATCTTTGAAAAGTGTAATCATCTTTAAACTTTTGCAGTAAATAACTAAAATTTGACATAAAGTTCGGCAAAGAATTTACTTTTAAAAGTATAATTTTCTGAAAATATTAAAATGTTTAAACACGTAGTTGGCTTTAAATTTTATACTAACTTCAAGGCATGTGAAAGGATGAACCCTCACTGAAGTAAATATTATTATTCAATGATGATGGTCTTGTTCGAAAACATAATTAATTATTGAATTTTAAAAATGCGTATGTAGCATTTAATAGCTTGTATTATTTTTTTTTAGTACTGCGTAGTATTCTAAAGTAATTTTTTGGGCATTCAAAATCTTACCATTGATTATTGGTTACAGCGGGCATTTGGGATGGTAAAGATTGATGTGAATGGTTTAAGAAATACCTCAACTGGTTGCTGCACTCCTGGTGGTGTTTTACGAGATCATAATGGTGAGTTGCACCAGGCATTCATGTATGTATGTCCTATTAGCTGAGGCGTTTGGTGTTGTTTGGGGATATTAAAGATTGAATCTGTTCAAGGAAATCGGAAGGTGGTTATTGAAAATAACTATAGTGAATTAGTCCAATTATTTCAGTCACCAATATAATTCCTTACTCACAGTCTTTTCCATGAGATTGAGAATGTCAGAATGTGAATGGGATGTAGAGCTGTTGCAGTGTTCTCATGAGGGCAACTTCATGAGGTCAATTCAGTTGCCGATGCTTTGACAAGGGAGGCTTGGAAATTGGCCATTGTGAATGTTGAAGAGCTCTTGGAGCAGATCAACCACCTGCTGTTGAAGGATGCGATAATGTAGCTCTGTCTGTTGCTTTAGAACCTTGGTTACTGAGGGTTTATTTCCCTTACTATAAAAAAAAAAGGGTTATGGCCTAATTTTTACCCCGGAATATTTCACAAAAGAATGATAGATATCTGGAAGTTTTTTAAAGGGTAATTTTCCCTTAGTGTAAATATATAGCTATATCATCCCATCCCATCTATTAGATCGGTTGATTTTCACTGTTAAATCTTCTTTTTGACCCACTGGTCTTGATAATGGCCCATACCCTTAGCCTTCACCTGCTTCCTTGCTGTCAAACCACTTCCTTCCTCTACCACTCAGACCCTTCTCCTTGCCCAACACACACCACCATCCTCCTCACCTCCTCACCTCCTCCCTCTACACCCCTTCTCCTTTTCTCCCTCCCCACCCTCTCCTTCTTCATCTTATTGTTGTTTCTATCAACGTCTCGTCTTTATCCCAAGACGTGTTGATCTCTTCTTGACCTAGCTCTGGAGCCCACTGTTCACGATGTTTGTTCCGATTCATCACAATAGTGGCTCTTATTCTCAAGTTTATTTAGACCCAGATCTAATAAATTCAAAACAACTAAGGATAATTTCTTTTCACAATCATGCGATTTATTTGTAAGATCCACACTCATGCAACCTTTGATGATTGCTTACTGTCTTCCTGTCAATTCACATCAATCAAATCACAGAAGCATGTCTATGAAACTGTAGGGATCTTGATGTTCATAGCGAAGAATCTTGCGCGCTTTGCTGTTGTAGTCGAAGCTGATTTGCTTGCACTTCTAAGCAATTGATGTCAACAAGGCTGCAAAATTACAGGATAGAGTGGATCTTGCTCTTGTGTATTGTATGAAGATTAAGAGAGAAGAACTTTCCAAAGGAATAGGGATCGCTAATAGCAGGACAGATTCAAATGATCAAGTGAGGAACAAAGTTTGGCACCTGACTGAAGCATCAGTCTCAGATTCAGATGCTAAAAGCTATAAAAATAAGGCTGTCGCAAGAATGAAAGAACTTGTTAAATGGGCAGAGAAAGGAGGGAAATTCGATGGAAGAAAGGTAATTTCTTCAGCCTCGTCATAAATTGAGTGTGTTTATCATCGTTACATTGTCATATTTATGAAATCATGAAGAGGTTGTGCAATGGAGAAGGTGAGGAACTCTGAAAGCAATAGATATTGATGGAGAAGCAATTAGTGTCCCTATCACTTTCTCATCTGCAACAACTGATCAAGTGACTCGCAGAAAGGGAAACTGGATTACCTCTTATTCTGAATGTAAGCCAACTTTAGTAAATTTGTTTCTCCCTCAGTATCAATAGAATTGGTTTGATGTATGAGAAACGCATTAACGGAAATAATAGCTGGAATTGATATTTTGGTCGGCAAAATGAACATTTTAAATTTTAAATAACTAGTAAAGGGGAAAGTGCTCCTTATTTCTTGTAACTTGTCTACTTCTCTATTTTGTTCTGTTTTTTCTTTAATCACATTTTCAATAACACACCACCTTCTTTTAAATATCAATTTTTCCTCTAACATATATATACATATAATAAATGATAAGTAAGACAGTAGATAATGCATTTATCAGTGTACTTTCATTAAGACACTTGGCAAAACTACAAACAAATTTTTTTCCCTTTTGCATAGAACAAGGCAACTCAAAAACAACAACACAAGAGGGAGCCAATGTCATTGATGCCACAAGGAACGATAAAGTCTTCATGATCCGATCCCTTCAATACAACAAGTAACATGAAGAAGGGATTAAGTTGATTGGATCCAAAATGACACATTACTTATAATGTGCATTACACAAAACTACAAAATGAACACACACATATAGGTAAATAAT
>QFDD01000887.1:0-27634 GCA_006871305.1 Vachellia collinsii
AGACGCTGTGAATATTATACTATCGTCTTTCTCTAAAGAGCCCCACAAAAAGTGCAAACTTTTCCTCGGCTTCCCCACGTGGCATCACTCTCGTCATCAACCGCGCTATAATTCTCTAGCTCGCTACTCCTGCAACTCTTATTCTTCCCAATACCCAATCGACATGTCTACGTACAGAGAAGCATTCTCGCGGCGAATGGCCTTGGCGGGGCTTCAACCTCACTATCGAATTGGTTAGTTAGTTACTCAGACACAACCAACTCTACATGGTTTAAATCTTTTCCCTCTTTTTAAAAAAAATTAATTCCGTTAATTTAAAGACATGAATACTGTATATTTTGTACGTTGTCTATGGGTGACTTAAAATGGTGATAATTATTTTATCTAATTACTCTACAAAAGATGAAGGCCGTTTTGCTTAATTTTCAATGATGAGTCAAATAACTTGCTGCCTATTTTCCCATCAGCTTTAGGAGTCTCCGGTGGCCCTGACAGTATGGCACTCTGTGTATTAACTGCATGGTGGAAAACGGCTGGTCTTAAGGCCGAGAATGGTGGTCTTATTGATGGGCTACTAGCAGTAATTGTTGATCATGGTTTACGAGCAGAGAGCAAACATGAAGCCGATGTTGTTAGTCACCGGGTTTCTGAAATGGGTATATCCATTTCTGGTTGCTATATTTGTACTCTGGTAATGTGAATTCATTTTTTAACTCATTGCCAAACACATACTTTTAATAGGAATCAGATGCGAGATTGCCCACTGTGATTGGTCAAATGGCAGGCCTAAACTGGGCCATTTGCAAGAAGCTGCTCGTGAAATGAGGTTATTGTGTCTCAACTTAATAGAGAACTTTCTTAAAAATAAAGTGAAATAGAGAAACGTTTTTAAGTTTGCTCATGGAGAAAAAATATGCTTATTGAGTCTTTATGTAGTTTTTAATTTGAACTTTAGGTATCAAATGCTTCAAAAAGTTTGTGCCCAACACCAGATTGGTGTATTGCTCATTGCACATCATGCGGATGATCAGGTTTGGTTGGCAATGCTATTTGTTTCTGCATCTCCGTTGTACCCTTTTGTGTTCTCTAATTCTGTTCAGGACACGTTGATGGTTTTGGTTCCTTATAGGAGATCTTGAACATGAGCTGTTTGGTTAACATGCTTTCAAGTTCAAATTTTTTAAAATAATAATTGGATTCCTAGCGTTGAATGCAGCACTTTGTTCCGAAGTTAGTCGTAACATTGAAGGCTTGTTATGCATATTAAACATATACTTGATCGTTGAGACAATGCAGGCTGAGTTATTTATCCTTAGGCTTTCTCGAAATAGTGGTGTGCTTGGACTTGCGGGCATGCCTTTTACCTCCCAAATTTTCTCCACACAAATAAACTCCTACAGTGAAGTTCCACTGAATTATGGCATCCTTCTTGTGCGACCTCTTTTAGAATTTTCAAAAGAAGATATGTACAAGGTTGGCATAACAGATATGTTTATGCATTGTAAATATATACTTTTTCCTCCTTACATCTGAATGTATTTTTGATAATGTGAATTAGTAATTGCAATAACTTTATAGATATGCCAAGGAGGTTGCAAGGATTGGGTAGAAGACCCAACGAATCAAAGTCCATTATTTGCACGTAATAGAATACGAATGTCTTTGAATGATTTGTCATCATGTAAGTTGTAATGAGTGATGCAACCTAGTGATATATTTTTCTTTTTCTTTAACAACTATTTTTTTATTAAATTCTTCTGACCAACATTTCTTTTGGGTTAAAATCATTTTTTGTTATTCATCTTACGTGCTTAGGTTCTTTTCAATGCAGAGGTTTTATAATTAAAGAAAGATGTGTCTCAGTATCTGTATTGAAGAGTAGAAAAACTGACGTAATTTTTATTGCTTAGATTCAAGGGAGAAAGATGAAATGGGAAAAGAATCTATAGCAAGCTGCACTTTTTATAAACCATGAACATTACAGTTTACCTAAAGCTCTTTGGAATACATAAGGAAACATGTCTTGTTTTTCTTGATGCATGGTTAATTGACATGTCATTGTGCAGGAAAACGAGCAGATTTTATTCCATTTTAAAATCAAGAGAACTGATGTATTAAAGAGAATGGGATTTTTTGTATTTTCAGGATTTTTTTGGGCACATATATTTAATTCAAGATCAGATGGTATTGCTATGACTTCTCTTTAAGTTTTCCAATTAAGTTCACTGAACTTCTTCGGATATTATTTTTACATTTCCAGCCACTTTCAAGTCTGAGCTAAAAGCAGTCATTTCTGCATGTCAAATGACCCGCCTATATGTTGATCAATTTTGTTATAGCTTGATAAATGAAGCTGTGGTCATCATGGAGGTAAGCTTTTCTTTAATCCATTTATAGCTAATATCTGAAGACGATTATGGTACAGTTATTCTGATGATATATTAGAAATGGTCCATATATAACATATCTCGTTTCGGTTAAGTAATATCTTTTCAGGATTTACTTTGTGACTGTTGTTGGGATTGGGTTGGTTTTTGTTGGCAGCATGGATATGCTATTATTGATTTAAAGACTCTTCATGCCTCAAAAATTGTGGATATATGCCTGTCAAAGTTCATGTCCTTGGTTTTGCAGGTACTTGAGATCTCATTGGTTGTTATATGCCTTTAAACCTTTTTAGTTTCTAGGCATTGAAACGGTGATATTGTTTTTTCAGTTCATATCGCAAAGGCAAAGACCAATCAGAGGTAGTGCGTTAAGATTGCTCTTGGATTATATCCGTACTTTCCCATGCAAGGTAAATCTGTTCTCATCACATAGATGTTCTGACCCGTTCGTTTATTCATAGTCCACTGGTCTTTTGACACACACACGAGCATGCCGGCACAGAGATCTATAGGAAGGGAATATCATTAATCCAATTGTTGGGTTGTAAGCAATCATTATATTTATCATATATACTAAATTTTAAAAAATTAGCTAACAAGGGCTATTCACATTGTTATATGTCTCCTTATAATTGAAAAATATACCATGCATTGAATTATTAATATGTTGATGGAGCATATAATAATGTTAAATTGATGTGAAATTTTGTGTGTAATTTTTATTATTGTAATTTTTAGTCCAAAAGGATGCCAAAAAAAAATCCAACTGTGACTTTTGTAAGAGATGCATCCTGCACAAAGTTATTCAACGGTGTAAAGCATGTCTTTAAGGATACTTGTATCATATGATCATTCCAATGCGCGGCTGTTTTTGCTTCTGTTTACATTTGATGATTAAATTTTGTTGACTGTCTCTCCCCTGACTACTACTATGAAAATTTTCTCATAGAATTCTCTCACAGCTGCTGGTTGTTACCTCTGCCCGGATCCTGGTTCCAGAGGGTCCAGAGTCTTGGTTTGCTGTTCAGTTGACTGTCCTCTGCCGTTAAAGATGGAAGTTTTTGAGTTATTCTCTGATAAAAAACAGCAATGTTGTGTTCCGACTGAAGTGGAGAAAATTATAGAACACGGAAAATCATATGCAAGTCAATTGGTTCTAGATGTCTCAGATGTTCATTTTATGGATGTAACTTCTGAGTTAGTTCTAACTGAAGCAAAAAGATTAAATATTATCAGTGAGTCAACCTACGGGAATATTATTGAACTGCAGAGGGAAGAGACCGATCGCTTCAGGTCTAAAGCTGAGGACAAGACTTACTTTGAACAAAAGCATGAAGTTGATACTGTTGCTACATTCAAGCCAGAGCAAATATGTTACTTCATGAATAGATTTATTGTTACATGGGGATTGAAAGAAAACATGGTTGAGAGAGAATTATCTGATTTATTTACACATGGCATGGATTTGGCTGGCAAAAGCTGGAACTGTTCTTGTATGTCGTGTGTTGTTGATCATAGCACTGGACTTGAATTGCGCAACATGATTGAATCTGATTGGCTGTATCTTGGGAAGTTGTCGAAGTACCCACCTCCCAATAATTTTAAGCAACAAGGGGCTATAAATTCTAGTGGTATAGAACAAATGATGGAGAAGAAAACTCTATGTTTCCATTATGCTTGTGTATCAGCACGGAAAGCTCTCCTGTTATTAAAATCCATCCCAGTTGTTGCAAGAAGAAGCCTACCTGTCCTGGTCAATGAACATGGACAGTTGCTAAGCATTCCAGTAAGTCAAGTTTTTTACTATTACAGTGACATGTTTACTTGTTTTTCTACTTTTTAATATAACCTTTAGCAAGGTAGGAACAAGTTCCAACCTGCCCTGAATCCTGTTTTACATCCTAAGTTTCTTCAATACCATGGTGAATAAGCGCAAATATTTTATAACGTGTTTTAAGTGGTTTCAAATTATAAAACAAGCATCCTTTTGGAGATATAAATTCGTCCCCATCTTATCTCTGCTTTGTGGTTAGCACTTACACGTATTGGGACCTAACATTGTGCATACCTCTTTCCAGACTGTTAATTTCAGCCATTGTCCTCGCTTGATTGTGGAAGCAGAATTCAAGCCAAAAATACCCCTTGGGGGAGGCCATAGCTCATTCGTATAGTTCAATAGCTCCTTTAGTCTCCCTTCTATATTTGACTTTTTTCCGAATTAAGACGAGAGTCACTGCTCCAGAGATTCTCAATTTGAAATGAGAGAAATTGCTCCAACTGCCTGAATCTTAGCAACTTCCGGGCAATCAAAGCAGACATGATGGAGATGGAACAACATTCATGTTGTGGAGGTCCAAAAGCCATAATCTGCTTTTCAGCAATCAAACTTCCACATGAAGCCTCCTGAAACTCTCAAATCAGAGGAATGGTGGATCTTAAGGTGATGGCTATGGAAGTGTCTCGGAGGTATGGTAAATGACGGGGTGGGGAGATTGTAAAAGTAGTTGAGCATGCTGTAATCTCCTTGGACCAAGGATTTACAATTTGCCTCCTACGGCCTTGTTAAGCGTTGACTCAGATTTACTTTGGGGCATTCCTGACAAAAAGATCGTGGAACTTGGCTAATGCAGATTGAAATTTCAGTGGTAAAATTCACTCAGGTCAAAGTTGATCCTCAAATTATAGCAAATCTCTTCAACCAGCATGACACATCAGATGAGACTAGTGTGGAGCTTGGACACGCATTCTGTGGTTCCCATGCGACAATTTGATGTTTTTACCTCGGGCTAGTCCCACTTTTGTTGCAGAAAGAAAAATTAATCTTATCTGCCTACCACCATGAAACAGATTACTAAGGTGTGTATAAAATGAGAATTTTGACACTTACTCGTTTGAAACGAAGAGGTTATTGACCATTGTAAATTGCATCACTTACTATGTTTAGCCACGACCTTTCAAGGAGTCAAACTCACTTGCATCGTAATTAGGCTATATCAGACAGAAGAGGGATAAAACAAAAGAAAACCAAGTAACTTGGAGAATTTTGTACTTTCACATCCTGCATGGCTCACAAATAAAATTAATCTATGATGCCGTTTAAAAACAAAACTGAAACAATGACTCCTTCTCATGTATCATAATATCCAGAAGTTATCAAATGAAAACGCTTGTCAATGGTGACCTAAAGATTAAATGAGAAAGTAATGATCAGATATAATTCTCCTTAACTATGTTGATCTCCTTTTTCCTTGAAAGGGCCAAATGACATAAACCGCTGCTTCCAAGGTGCATCCTTCTGTTGCTCCAGCCATGACAAGAAAGCACTGTCCAGCAAGCAAAAAAGGTTTACATAGAGAAGCTGGTACTTCACAGGGATGTATCGAAAATTCACAACTTGGACAATAGGCCACACGCCACCTTCTAAAAGGAAGGCTGGGACGAAATTCTTCTTCAAATCTTCCTTCACCTCTGGAATAGTCTTGCCCGCAGATAATCCCATATACGTAAAGAAGACAAATAAATGGATCGGACCAAATAAGAGGCCATCCATTGCCACTTTAGCAGCTACAAAGCGCACAGACTTCGGCTGCAGTTGAAGCTTTGTCCTTATAAACTTGTCCATTCCTTCATACCTACAAGATATCAGGATCAATTTAATGTTAGTACAGATTATTTGGCATTTTCTCACTCAAATCTATCTAATCCAAGGTAATCACAACTTATGTATTTTGGCACGAGAATTTCTTTTAATTTTTTCCAGTAGAATGAATACCACATTGTCGTTGCATATTAAATGCCCAAAACAATAGAATGCGCAAGTAAAGTTAATCGACCAACCACAGATTAAACTAAAAGCGTAATTACCAGGGACCTAATTCTCTCACTTTCTACATGGTCAAAATCGTCAAATTTTGGTGTCATTGGTAGGACTCAGGTGCATTACGTGTGATTTGTTACATCAGTTGGAGGCTAAAAAAATCAGAATTTTCCTCATAAATCACGTCCTTGTGGTTCAGAATTTATTCTCTCCATTTAGCCATCTTCTATATGGTAAGGTATCTGCATAGCAGGTCTTAACGGGAAATATGAAAACTATACTGGGGATGAACTGAATGGTAAGCTTGATAATTGATATGAATCCTACCATCTAAGATGATCCAACAATCAAAGAACGAAACAGAAACTCAGCCATATACAGAGAACACCTATTTGGTTTCAAGAAACTTAACTCCAGAAATGTCCTACACCTCATGGCAGCGTACTCTGATATAATGATCACACACTCCCATCGTTACAAATTAATGTCTATGGTCCTCACATAAAATTGATGAAATTTCCTCGAGTGTGAGTTACAAGACTCCATGAAATTCCCTTGATGTTATTTGTACATGATTTGTTTAACTAAAAACACTGTTAAGCATACTACATTGGAAAAAACTAAACAAATTACATGGGAAACAGATACCAGAAGTGGCCGACTGGCCCGACAAAACCAAGACCAAACCCACTTGTGACAGCCACACGCTTCCAGTCGATCATAAATTTAGCATCTGCATCCTACCACACCATAGATAGTTTAAGATTGATGAGAAACCTATGCAATTGTTAATACGCTAAAATCCAAGTGCACTAAAGTAGGAAGGAATTATAATATACCATCCTAACCTTAAGAATCTATTTTCTTTGTCTAACTTCAAATGAGAGAAATAAACACTTATTAGGTTTTGATGATATAATTTCCAACAAAGCAGTTAGTACTTAGATGCCTTCAGTAAGAACTGAGGCATTAATAACATTTGCCACATCCCATCATTTTGATTTCTAAGCAATAAGCTGATAGATTACATCCAACGGCATAAGGAACTGCAGAACAAATTGTCAATCCAAATGTATACATAATACATCTTCAGACATCAACAGCATATTCACATAAAGGAAAACAAATACACGAGCAGGCACCAAATGACCCAGGTAATTGAGATTTCTTTTGTTCAACCCATCAGAATATATATAATCTAATGCCCAGAGTTGTGCAAAGGAATGAGCATCTAAATGAGTAAAAGTGGTTGCCCCACACACACACACACAGAGTTGGATTGAGTAGCGAGTTTTTCTTACAGAGAGTTGAAGACGCTTCTTTGTTGCGGAGTGAGTGATGTACTGAGCAGAAATATCGCCAACAGCCCAAAGGACGCCAGAGCTAATAACCTGGGTCTTAACGGGATGAACAGAAAGGCAATTAGTATACCAATTCCACAGCTTCATCATCATTTAATCGGTTTGGCAAAAAACGAAAACCACACTAAGCAGCAAAGAAGCAGCAGAAGCAGGGATAGCACAGGAAAGAGCAGAGATTGCCGAGAACGCCAAGGCAATCTAGTTAGTTCGGACATCCCGCGAGAAGATGGTTGTTAACTTGTTATTCTCCCCGGCTCGTTGACGTGGGAATATGAAAATGCTTTTAATAACAACAATAACAGTCCCCCTCCGGTTGAAAATTTAATGCGAAAAATTGTGAAGTTCTGTGGTTTTTTACAGGGTTGCATGCATATTTGTTCTGAAGCTTTTCTCAGAAGTATTGTTACCCTAAAATATTTTTTAGGAGATGAAGGAAAATTTAAATAGAGAAAAAAAAACATACGGAACAGATCCATGAATAAACAAAATGAAAAAAAAAAAGTACTGTAGTTTAAGATATTAAATATTATTAAAAAATATTTTGAGATATTAAACGAAAATTAACTATTTATTAAAGAAGGTAATATATTGTGTTAGGGATATCTTACTATTGATTACCACAAATGGACAATTAACAATCAACTTTTATTTATTTGCATGAATAAACAATATACATAATTGTCATAGCGTTAGAAAAATTGTTTATGCAATTTAAAATAAAACTCATTTTACTCGATTATCTCGTAACCCATAAATTAATTTGAAAAAGTAGCTTCTATCGCTAATTTAAAAAGAACAATATATTATATTTTTATTCTACCTAATTAATGAGATGACTGATATCTCTTGGATTTAAGGAAAAGGATAGATCCCCTTATGTTGTTATCAAATTTATGCTGAATTTCAAATCGTCCATAACTATTGTCAAGTTCATAATTTAATTGAAAATGTATTAATCATAATATTTACATCTGAATTTAGTTTGACAGTAAAATTAACTAGTTATTTTTTTCTATATATTGTAAAACAAGACAGCTTGAACGGACTCTAATGAGTCTGTTGTTCAAGAAAGGGGTAAGCTCCATCATAGGGAACTTGTCATCACTTTAATTCCCACATCAACCACTTCTGAAAAGCACTTTTACATAAATCAAGATAAAACTCTTTCAAATATTTACCTTAGATGGTGTGAAATCACTTTTCAAAAGCCGTTCCCAATGAGTATAATATATAAGCATTATTCTTCATTATAACTATCACTATCAATATTAATATACAATAAAAAAATGTGTATCATTGCATGTCATGCCAAATGGACTTCCTCTTTTACAATTATAATTTCAAAAAAATATATATATGCACTTAAACTTACATACTTAATATTATTTTTAATCACATTAAAATAAGAATGTTTTATTTTTTAAAAAAATAATTTAATCGAATTTGTAGTGTGTGTGTGTGAGTGAGAGAGAGAGAGAGAGGAGAATACGTGGAAAAATCGGAATTGGCAGTAGGGAGGCTGGCGTGGCGAAAGCATTCCCATGGAAAATCAGCTGACGTATTTGTATTTTTCTGGCAATGGCCTCAAAAAAGCGCTTCGAAATCTCATAGTGATAAATATTTGTGGATAAGAATCTCCAGGGGATGCCACACACACGAATACCACTGCCCCTCTGCGATTTGTTTGCAATTTACATGCACCAAGTCGTCTTCTCACGACGCTCTCTCTCCTCCTCAACTCATGAGGTATCTCTCATTCGTACTTTCCTCTTTCTTTCTTTACTTAGCGATGGGCATTTCTAGAACACCATACTATGAGCTCCAAAGTATGATTTTGCTTCTGATTCTGGAATATGTGCGTCACTTTTGTCTTTCGAGAAGTGATCAAGCTTAGAAAACTATATGTAAAGTGGATTTGTATTTTCATTCTCAGTTTGTCTTTACTATTAGCTGGGATCCTTTCCTGAGTTGAGAGGATTGAGAAATGTTGCCGGTTCATGTGATCAATTGGTGAACTTTATCTTTGTGCTTTCATCTGAGTTCTCTGCCTTTGCGTTAGTTGATTTTAAGAAATTTATCTCCCCGTTTAACTTCAAAACATTAAGCTAGAATACTTGCTCACTTGTCTCTCATTTCAACTTTCCAACTTAATAGTAACCTTCTCTGATTGATTCATCGCTGTAATCTTCATAGGACAATCCTCTATAATGATGGAATAGTAGTAGAAATCGACTTGGGCCTGGGCTTCTGAATCTAATTTTTGCCTGGGTATCAAGGTGCTTCATTCAGGTTTTGAGAAGTACGAGGAGAACAGCTGGGAAAATCTGATCAAGTCTTTTCACCATCATGGATGGCAGCAAGAAGGGAGCTCTCATGACCAATGACGGAGTTAAGGAATTACCAGTCTTGGTAACATAAGTTGCTACATTTTCTCATGTTATTATCTATCTGTTGAATATGCTGTTGCCTGACTATTAGTTTAATGGGTTATAATCGGCCCGTGCATGTTAAGCATTAAGACTCTAAATACGTAGATTGGTTAAATGTTAATAAAACTCCAGTCGTTGTGTCAAGTATACAGAGAAAGGAAGAGTGATCCTCCCTTACTCTTATTCATTCTTAAATTATGTGATTTCAGTAGCACCAGATAGTGGCCGTTCAACATGTGTGATACAAAGAAATTCTTGTATTCCTGGACCATAAGAATTGATTTATGTCAACTAAACCATTATGGTCTAAGGCCATTTCCAAATGGATGAACTGTTACCATTTATATTAGTGATTTTCTGTTTGATCAGGATTTGCACTATTCTGGTTAATTCTTTGTTTGAATTATTCTTCTTTAGCTAGACAAGATTTGCATAGAGCCTGGTTTATTTACTAGAATAAACGGATGGGCAAGGAATAATAGGACTGGATTAACTTATTTCAGTTATCTGAATGAGCGTCTTGCTCTGATTTCCATTTAATTGAAGTCTATCCAATATCTTAACTGAAGTGTATCAGATGACCAGAGGCCTGATAAAAATCTAAACTGTATTCTTTCACGACCTTTGAGACTACTTCAATGGCTATTATTATGACAGAGACATGATTAGTGGTTGTTGAGATTATCAGTATCTTCTTGTTAGCTCTTATTTTCTGATATCTTGAAAGGTCTATTATGATAACTTGAGTACACTCTGGAACTTGGAAACACTTGTCTGTCCCTAGCTATGGAAGGATCTAGATAATCATAACCATGATAACTTGGAAACCCTTGTAATACATCTGGAACTCGTAACTGAATTTTGCCTCCAGTTATTGACGGGTCCAAATAATTGGTAATCACACCTATTATAATATGGAAGTTCCAATATTTAAACCCTAGCAATAATTAATCAAGAGAAATAATTCAACCCTCTAAGTTGGGACCTGAACATTGATTGATGATTGATCAAGTGACCAGGATAATTATTTTTGCACATGATTGATCAAGTGACTCAAATAATTATTTTTTTGCAAAAATAATTAGTAGGTAAGGTTCATAAGGGTTCACATTTTTTTAGTGAATTTATATCCATAGGGGCTCAATTTATATACAGGGGGAAGTGATGTGGAACTTGTGGTAATTTTGAAACAGGGACTGAAGCGATACAATCAACCCAAATTAAGCTCTACTCCAGAAGAGACATGTAAAGAATCACGTTGCCATATCTGCATGGACCACAACAGTTGTCAAACAGTTCATTCGAGAACAAAACTGATGAATGCTTTGATTGGGAGAGGCAAGCCGCATGAAGCCCAGGCCATCTTTAATGGCTTAATAGAGGGAGGACATAGGCCAACTCTTATAACATATACTACTCTTGTAGCTGCCCTGACCCGCCAAAAGAGATTCCAGTCCATTCCTTCTGTTCTTTCTAAAGTTGAAGAGAATGGCTTGAAGCCTGACTCAATACTCTTTAATGCCATGATCAATGCCTTTTCTGATTCTGGCAATGTAGACAAAGCCATGAAAGTCTTTCAAAAAATGAAGCAGTATGGATGTAAACCTACAACAAGTACTTTTAACACTCTCATTAAAGGTTTTGGAGTCGTTGGAAGACCTGAAGAATCTATGAAATTGCTAGAAATGATGACGGTAGGTGAAAATGTGAAACCCAATGAGAGAACATATAACATTCTCATCCAAGCCTGGTGTACCAAGAAGAAACTAGAAGAGGCATGGAATGTTGTGCACAAGATGGCGGCTTCTGGCCTGCAGCCTGATGTTGTGACTTACAACACTCTGGCAAGGGCTTATGCTCAGAGTGGAGAAACAGAGACAGCTGAAAGGTTGATATTGAAAATGCAGTATAACAAAGTGTCGCCTAATGAACGAACCTGTGGTATCATAATAAGTGGCTATTCTAAAGAAGGGAATATGGCAGATGCATTGAGGTTTCTATACAGAATGAAGGAGCTCGGAGTGCATCCAAATCTTGTAGTTTTCAACTCTCTTATCAAAGGATATTTGGACATTATGGACACGAACGGAGTAGATGAGGTAAATACTCAAATTCGATACTTGCCATAAGATAGTTTTCCCTTTTGCTGTTTATTTTGTTCAGTCTTCTGAAACTTATGGATAATTATAGCCCAAGGGCCTTTCTGTTTTCCACTATGATGACAAAGATGAATGCCCTGAAGTTATATAATTCTAACTTCTTCCGCTATGAAGTCTTTCTGTTTGTTAGTGTGTATCTTGATGGCTTGCACTTTTTTTCTGCATCGATTACTGTCTTGAAACATTGAAGTTACACGTGAATTGGTCAGGCACTGACATTGATGGAAGAATTTGGGGTCAAACCAGATGTAGTTACATTTAGCACCATTATGAACGCATGGAGCTCAGCAGGGCTTATGGACAATTGTGAGGAGATATTCAATGACATGGTGAAGGCCGGGATAGAACCTGATATTCATGCGTTTAGCATCCTCGCCAAAGGTTATGTGCGCGCTGGACTGTCTGGAAAAGCAGAGGCTCTTCTGACTTCAATGAGCAAATATGGCGTGCGCCCAAATGTTGTTCTCTTCACTACCATCATTAGTGGGTGGTGTGCTGCTGGCAAAATGGATCGAGCTTCTCGAGTGCATGATAAAATGTGTAGAATGGGAATTCCCTCAAACCTGAAAACTTATGAAACTCTAATTTGGGGGTATGGAGAAGCAAAACAGCCAGGGAAAGCAGAAGACCTGCTCAAAATTATGGAAGAGAGGGGTGTTTCTCCTGAAATGACAACCAAGAACCTGGTTGCTGATGCATGGCGTGCCATTGGTTTATTTAAAGAAGCCAAGAGAGTTTTATACGGTTCAGAAGAGTCTGAATCTGAAGTAAATCAAAATTTTCGAAGGGAAGAACTGCCGGTGCAGAGTTTGGGGAATGTTCTTGAGAAACAGAAAATTGGCGCTTCTCACCCCAATGTATTACAATTGCCTGAAGAAGCCGCGGTAGTTCATCCAGAAAGATCTCCCAACGGCAGCATAAGGAGTCAGATGATAGTCAAAGGATATGATTTTTCATCCTTCAGCACACAGGGTGCTACTGCTACCATTTCAATGGTTTTTGCCCGTACGTGTTCATTCAGAATACAGCCGCTGATTGTGAGTGGGCGACAAATTCAAAACAAGTTTGGTAAGCCTTTCCTTGGTTCTTGCAGAGTAGTGGGAATAAGCTAACGAGGAAACTTGCATTGCAGCTGTGAAATGATATGAAACACAAACTCCTGTGTGTATAGATTAGATTGAATTCGCTCCGATGGCGGCAGACTAGGCTGATAAGATTTAGCTGGTAAAACTGTAGATATCATTCATGAAATCTTTTGTATACACCTTCAATTTTGGCGAAATGCAGGTATAAATTGCATTTGCTGAATTGTTGCTGCAAGGGAAATGTACAAGAGATTCCAATTGACGGCATAATATCTTGTATAAATATTGGTTACAGATATTCAAAAAAACATTTGAAGCAACCAAAAGCTTTGGGAGGAGTTATTATCAGTAAGAAATATGATTTGATCAATTTTACCAGTTGCATTAACTCATCAGTAAAAATGCGTCCTATCGTATGGAACTACAAAGTTTCTTCCATGGAGGAATTATTACAAACTATTTATAGGATCAAAATTAAAATCTTTAATACAAGAAACAAATAACTTTTTTTTAAAATAAAAAAACTAATTATATGATATATTTATAATTTTCTTTAAAGTATTATTTAATATTTCATATAAATTTTTAAAATATATATTATAATTAAATAATTTATTTATTCATAAAAAAAATTAAATAATTTATTTAGTTGTTTTCATCTTTTCAAAATGAAAAAATAAACTGAGCCACATCTGATTGAAATATTGATAAAAACTACATTTAATGTTTTACCTTGATCACTTCTTATCTAGAAATATCAGGAGCCAAGATAATCTGAATCATTAGGGATGAGAACATGGCCTTGTGTTTTCGGCTTTTGGAGATCTTGTCTCAAGACCTGTGCTATGTCTAAAACCATAATATTGTTTGTTTTCTTTACATTTGTATTTAAAATATTAATTTGAATTAGTTTAACAGGTATTATTGTTGTCTTCGTTCAACAGGCTGCCATCATGGGTAAAATCGACAACCATACAACGAACACTAAATCGGACAAAATTGCAAATACGACATAAACTCTTGGTTTCAGCTGTTCTTAAACACACAGAGCGGAACCCATCTGAAGATCCAAAGAAAATAAGCCAAGTCAGCTTGGGCGCACAGATTACAGATAACTCGGTCCAAAATCCAGCAACAGACCAGGCTTGGAAGCACTGTCCTCTTCCAATGTGTTAACATATTGAAGCCACTATGTTTCAAAGCATTTCGTTTAACCGCTGTCCAACATTAAAAAACCGAAGGGTAAACAATTGCATAGGCACCATAAGATGCATCAATATTTAAGGAAGAATTGCAACAGCACAAGCTCTCAAGCAACGAACAGGCTCAAGCTCTTGGATATCCATGCGAATGTTTTGAGAAACAGGCCTCTGAATTCTTCAATCTGGAGCCAATTCACACATTATAACAATGACACAATTTGTTCTATCTTCAAAGTTCAGGCATGAAGCTAACACACATTTCTTTTTTAGTATAATCAGAACGATAATAAATCTATATCAAAATAATAATAAATCTATGCAATTTTTTTGAACAAATAATTCCATATAAACATAGTTGTAAGAAATTAGTACTACTTAGGCTTCTTAATAAACGTCTGTTATATATTAAATGCCTCAGACATCCAAGGAAGGATTGGAGCAGCACAAGCTCTCAAGCCTGGCGAAGGCGAAAGCTCTCAGGCGGCCACTGCGAATGTCTTGAGAAACAAGCCTTTGGGATTGTCATCATCGAGAATAATAATGTATTATAAGTTTATCCAATTTTTTTTTAAAAATAATTATATACAAACATAGCTGCAAACAAAATAGTACTTGATTAATTATTAAGCTATTTAATTACAAGAAGATAGTTGTAAACAAATGCCTCAGACATCCAAGGAAGGATTGGAGCAGCATAAGCTCTCAAGCCCGGCGAAGGCGAAAGCTCTTAGGCGGCCACTGCGAATGTTTTGAGAAACAAGCCTTTCGATTTGTCATCATCGGCCATAACGTAAACGTTTACTATTGGGGGATTAGCGATTCAATTAAAAAGCAAACAACAAAGCAAACAACTGGACTGTCTACAGTGAAAAAGACGAATTAAGAAAAACACAATACTATAAAACTGTACCAATCAGTTCAAAATGGAAAGTTCAAGAACAATTAGTTATATGTTTCTCAGACATCCAAGGAAGGATTGGAGCAGCATTAACTCTCAAGCCCGGCGAAGGCGAAAGCTCTTAGGCGGCCACTGCGAATATTTTGAGAAACAAGCCTTTGGATTCGTCATCATTGAAAATTCAATTAACAAGACTAAAATATGACTTCAAAATTGATCAAAACTTTCTCGTACGAGCAGAGAGGAATTTAAGGCACTAACAGAAGAATGACTAAAAAATGTACCTCAAACATCTAACAGCAACTGGCAAACAATTTGTTTGTAAATATTCCATCCTATAATGATCAGCAAGCAATCAACAACAAAAGCTGACAAAGTGATTCGGATGGATAATTATCTGGGACATGTTCATCCCTAAAGCACTCAATGACTGCTAAAGGGGCAGACAAAGTCCCAAATAGCAACCAAATGCAAAGGGAAAACAACTGTGAAAAAAAACAAGAGAGACCAGCACCAACCAGATAAGATCAGTATATCACTTGACCAATAAATTAAAAAACTTTTTACCTATCAACGAGAACCAAATGTAACTTTAAAAGGGTCATCAGATAGGAGCGAAAGACTAAAAACGAAATAATCACAAAAATATCATCTGAACTATGCTTCTGTTCATCACATGACCCTGCTATCAAATCTCACGCTCATAACGTTAAATTCGAACAGACAATGGATTTTAGAAAAGAAAATCAAAAGCTACAACGAGATACGTACATAAACAACAAAAAGCTTACCTATAAATGAAAGATAACTAAAATAAATGAAGAATCAAAGGCCTCAGAAGGAAGGCAGTAGTTGGTATAGTAATCATGAAATCTCATACGATACATAATACCATAACTTTCATCATTGGCAAGGCAGAGGAGTATAACTTCTAGCTTCAGATGAACACGATGTGACGCCCCATTCTTAGGTAAAATAAACCAAAAAATAATGATAGCTTTTCATATATAACACATTAAGCTTAATAGTAAACGGGTGAAAACCAAACTTCAAGGGAAAGAACTGTTTATCGGCCTCATAGAGAAGATTAGATTGTTCCACATGAGTATTCAGACATATGCTTGTCTATTTTATTATGGTCTAATCATCGGGCGATAAATCTCGGAATAGTGCAAAAATAAAATAAAAATCAAAAGCCTTTGGAATCCAAAACCCTAAAATAAACACGCAACTAGATCTTCTCAGATGAATAATTATTTACATCGACGATGGGACTCGGAATATGGGTGGTGATATATCAGGATGGTCGGCAAGGCCTGTTAGGCCAATTACGACGAACGAGACCTTAACATCAAAATCGTCACTGTCCCGTTTGTATTCCGCTAACAAATCAAACAATAAGATGCTAAAAGCGAAAAAGCGTTTGATAAAGAACTTTCGTGCTAGAGAAAAAAGAAGATCGGGAGGAGTAAAAAACAGTGTGAGGACGAATGATCTTCAACGGGAAGCTAAAAACCCTAGGACGAGAAGACGAAAGCTCGGAGGAGGAGATCACTAAATTGCAACACACTGGCACCGGTTATAAAGAACATCTGGCAGCTAGGGTTTACATAGCCAATGCGGCCGACTCTAGAATGTGCTTGGTAAGCGCCGCGAGCTGACCTGAGCCGCAAGAGTTTAACTACTTTTAAAAGGGTCAAGCGGGTCATTTGAATCTGAAGTTTTTTTTAAAAGAGTGTTAATCGTATAAAAGTCGTTGATAAAATATTTTAGATATGAAAGTTTTAAAATGGGACATTTTAGACCCTATCATTAAAAGCATTAACGTTGACCGTTAGCTTTTCAACGAAAAAGTTAGTCAACTTTAACGGATTTTTTAACGGCAGAGTCCAAAATGCCCTATTTTAAAACTTCCGAATCCAAAATGCTCTTTCAACGACTTCCGTGTGACTAACGCTCTTCTGAAAAAACTTTCCGTCATTTTTGCCCTTTAACCCTTTTTAAAAATACACTTAATTTAATTATTTTTTTCTTCATAATCATTCTTGATAGTTTATTGTTGCTTTTATTATAATTTTGAAATAAGAAACAAAATAGAATTTTATGACAAAAATAAAAAATAATATGTAAGGTCACCAAATAGGCGAAGAGGCGTATTATCTCTTGTTGGATTATAAAAATAAAGAAAAAATCTTATATACTTAGCCATTTATAAAGGTAAGTGGATATTATTTTCTGGTAAAAGTAAGTAGATATTATTCTACTGCTTCTTTGATTTATTTTCAATTTAAAATGGTTAATTTCTTTTTTAATTTCATGCACTTTTAAGATATTTAAAGTATATAAAAATAAAATGAACGTGTCTCATTCCATGATCTTATTACTTATTAATAATCTATTTTTATAAGGTAAAATTAAAAAAAATAAAGCATTACCCTCAAATTTTTGATCCGACATTACCCTTTAATTAGAATCGAAGCAATTCTCCAAATTTATATTCTCCGTACATGTCTCATTATCAAAATTTTCATTTGACTGTTTTCTTTTTGCCAACCACACTTACAGCTGGTTAAGCAAACATTGGTTGGATATTTATAAGTGACATTATCTATGTTCTCTTCTCAGTTCTCTCTTTCTTCCTTAACCAGACAAGTGACACTATCATTGAATATTTAATTCCTGGGCAAAATTTGCATAACAAAAAAACAACTGCAAAGGAAAAATAATAGGTGGCAAGTAAGACACTTGAATCCATTTAAATTTCACAATCTGCACAACACGAACTCAGCCGTAACCTACTTGATCATAAGCATCAAATTGCAAAGCCAGAACTTGGCACTAGGGAACTGTCTCAAGTCTCAACGAACAAGTGTGGATCCACAGATAAATGAGAAGATGGTGAACAACTGATAATGCCCGTATCACCACCCAAATTACATTTCCAAATGAACACCAAATTCTAATTTCTATTACTCAGAAACAAACATCTCTTGTATATAGTGTCATCACAATCTAATCTCTATTCCTCAACAAGAACTAATTTAAATTCAAATATTGCATTGCTCTTTGCTCCATATCAAACCAATGTACTTTGGGAAAAAAATTACAGTAAAATAAAATAAAAGGTAACAGCTCCTAGTTCCTTCACTATCTGCTTCTGTCAGGTGGCAGGTCTAATTCTATCCGCTGGCGTGACGCGAGGATCCAGCGTTGATAGGATCTGTGGCATTGACATGCCTCCAGAAACGACAATTTCTGCAATTTGAAACAAATTTAGCTCCTCCCTGGGGGAGTATTCATGAACACTAGACAGGAACAAATACAATTACGTTTTCAATGATTGTTTTGTCCGTTTAGCATTGAACAAGACAAGCAACACCCAATCCCATTAAACGAAAACTAGCACATCATATGAAACTTGAATTACTCGGAAGTTGATCCCTAACTTCATTTTTTGTTTCCTCTTTCTGTAAGTTATCCAGAAAAATTTTAGACAGAAAACGTCTTCGATCCAAGTTTGAAGGGAGTGACATTAAGAAGCTCAAAAAAAATTAGCCCTTACTCAGATAATAGTAGCAGCAGATAAAGTTGATACATCTAGAATCACTCACCAATTCCTTCACGGACTGATAAGTTTGGTCTAATGACATCATTGGTGTTGACAAGAAATATATCACCAATATAAAGATGGTTCGTCGGAACATAGACACAGCATAGCTCCTCCTCTCCAGAATAGTTCTGTACATGTGAAAACTTTCAGTTTCAACAAGTTAAAAATTGTTTAAAAAGATAACCAGATATAGATTACATTGACATGAAATCGTTCTGGCCAAAGGCATGAGTATTGAGAACAATGAAAGAAAGGTGAACAGGAAGAGTCAACAAGCCAACAATTAGTGGCCCTCATGTCAAAATTTTTGCAGCCATTAATGAATTGAATTCTTAATCCAACAGTACAACCACAATTTTTTATGCTAATGCTAAATTTGACAGCTTTACTGATTAAGTATCTATAAATTATATATGCATATATGTACTGTATGGATGGGCATATGGCACCATTCAAGACAAAAAGCAATATCACGTCATGCATTGAAAAACTCATACTAATGCTGCAAGAACATTTTTCAAATATCAAATACATCAAACAAAAAGCTCCTTGGTAACCTGGAGAACAACAGATGAGGTGATAAATCCAAATGCATATTCACCAATACGTGGATGCCGAATGATGGCTACTTCTTTGAAGGCTTGTGTGTTTTGATCTGTGACAGCAAATATATTAATATGATTGTTCTCAATTAACCCCCTTTCACTCGTACGTTAGAAAAGAGTAGAGACTTTACATACACAAAGTGACACACCTGGTGAGATAGCAGCACTAATCTGTTTAGAGGCATTATAAATGTGACGAACAAGAGGCATTCGCTTAATAAACCACTCGCCAAGGCCCAGGACAGATGCACCCAACCATGATGACATGAAAACCCCGACCAAGAAGATGAAAGTTATGGAAGTTACAAATCCAAGACCTAATTAAAAACAAGCAAATGATATCAAAATCGTGTTCAACCCATCTGGTGAGTGCTAGAGATAACAATGCTCAATCATCTTTATAATTTCCAAACAATCACTTCCACCAGTTTTGTTCTCCATTTTGATATTTTTACTTCAAAAAGGGGAAGCAAGGATGAAGGCGGCTGAATACAGTAAAACATAGATAAAATGAATATTAAGAATACTGAATTCATATTCATCCTAATGTCTACCAGAGATTACAAAATAACATTTTTTACCAACCTCAGGAAAATAATTTTCTTAAAAAAAACACTTCCATAGAAAACCCAACATAAATCTATGGCTTACAGAAGTCAAAAGGATTTGGCCCTTCCACAATGTAGGGTATGCTTTAGAGAATATAGAGCAGGTAGTTATCCTGATTAGAAAATCAAGGGAGTAAGTTATCTAGTTACTGGTACAGCTATACCTAACACAAATATGAATAGTTGATTATTCTCATTGATAGTTACTCATTCTGCTCTTAAAGTATAGCGTGCATCTTAGATAATTCTTTTTCCAGATCGGAACTGTAAATTCACTCATGGTTAATCATGCACATTTAGTACATTAGAGGTAAAGAGATATGGTGAAGTACCATAAAAATAAAAGCACTTACCAAAAATATCAATTCCAAGTTGAGCGTAGATTGGAGAAAAGAATCCATCCACGAAATGAATAAACCACCATGTGATATAGAAGGTAATTGCAATTGGAAATAGAATGACACTGCAAAATAATCAACTACAGGCTATCACCATGAGACAGATATATATACACACAAAATACATTCATTTAGTTGCCCATGCCACTATATGTTGCAAGCAATTGGTTGAGCTGTGGGAACTGTTGCCATTGCAATTCAATAGTTATAAAACAAGTAGCTTTGATTAAAGCATGACAAGAAGACAGGCAAGGCATATAGACTAGGGGTGTAAAAACTGACAGAAAGTTTTCTATTTTTCGTTTGCTTTCTTTATCATCCAAAGCTCCGAATAATCAAGATTTTTGGGGTGCAAAAGAAGGAAACTTTGGCAAATACAAAGTAATTTCATGAATTATAAAAGGCTAAAGCGGCATGTGATCTAAAATGAAAGGACAAGTGATCACAAGGCAATTATTCACCAATCATAGATCTATTAGAGTAGAAACCAGAAGAAAAGTTCCTGGCAACAAGTATTCTAATTCTAACATCTTGATTTGTGTGTAATAATTTCTCCATCAACTTGACTTTTAAATGTGCTCTCAATTCAACCAATGCTGCAATTCAAAGTATTTCAGAAACACACACACAGTGCAATTATTCTGGGAATCAGCACATAAGGCTAAAATGAAATTAGTACATCTCAATAAGTCATTTGGAAACATATGCCATAGAACTAAGGATCGATTTAATTAGGATTTCACATTAAATAATATCAATTTGAATGGGTTATTAAGAATACATCTCTCATACTAATTAAGCAGGTCCATAGGAGCTTTAAACATAAAATGATTATGATTATTCTGAACTATAACTTGCAGTTTGTACCATAGTACCACATACAAAATAAGCAGCAAGATATCTAAAGAACTATATTATGGCTCAAGAATTGAAGCTAAAGTGCTAAACTGAGATTTTAGAGAATGCAAAGATCGCGAATAACATGTTTCTCCAGGAGACAGCAACATAATCATTAAAAGGTAGGTATATAAGAATTGAGTACACATGTCAGAATTTGCAATAGCATAGCATACATGGCATAAGTAGCAAGATATCAGTATCGGATTGAAGAAAGAATCGCGCACCAGCCAGTCATGAATTTTTTTGATGCCCAGCTCCTAACAACTTTGTAAAAAGTCTACAAAATGATGAAACGACACATAGCAATCGGTCAGACAAATACTTTGCAGTTATGATGTGAGAGAATACAATAGAGGGGACGTGTTGTTATTTAATAAATTTTTCTGAAATGAGAAATCAGTTCAATTTGAGAGGTCAAGTCTAGTAGTAATGAGACGCGCGATTATAATATGTTAGTTAAATACAGAAATGCCTCATAAATCATGAGTGTCACTTTCTTCAAGCAAAAGTTCATTCTCAATAGACTCTTCAAAAAATGTAGAGGGTAATATTCAAAAGACAACAGATACAAAATTTGCCCGATATAACTATCAATTTGTCCCAGTCTTATTTTCAAGAGAGGGGAGGTAAGATGTTTAGCCTTTGAAATGATAAATGGAGGTTTGACACGATAGTAAAACTCGTGCTATGACTGCCTAAGCATGCTACTATCTTGGCAAAAAATTGATTCATTCAGTGAAAATTGAGGAAGAAGACTTCAGGTTCCTAATGTAAATATCAAACTGATTTCAGAATAAAAAGGGGTGACAAAATTAACCAGAAAAGGAAGCTGCCACTAAAATTAATCCTTAATTGATAATCTTTCCAAACCAGAAACTAGTCCTAATCCAAGTCAAAGGAGCTACGAAAAATTTCCTGAGCAAATACAGTCAACAATAACGAAACAAACATGCGTGCAATCCCGCATAAGAATTCGACGGTGGCCGTGAGGTATTAAAAAAAAAAGTCAACTATAGTTAAATTGCTTATCCTTTGTTGTATTTGTCAAAATAGCAAGATAGGCAAGCACATAATGACAGTTAAAACCCTAAAATAACGCGCGAAGAGATCACCTCACGGCCCGCATGGTGGGAAGACGATGACGAAGAAGAAGGCTTGGAAGCTGCGTCTTCGTCGGCCGAGTCCGCCACGGGAATGAGAAGCTCTCGATCTTTGTCTCTATTGGCCATTAGGATCGACGATTGGTCATCGCCCATCACCGGCAGCTCCCGGAGGCGACGCCGTTTGACAATTCAGAAGTTGAATCGCTTCGCTTCTGCAACTGTGTCCCAGTCAAAGAGAGAGAATGTGAAATGACCAAACCAAAAAAAATTAATCATCGTGAACCCCGAACCACCTTAATTTTCTTTTGGCCTTGGGATAATCAAATGAATATGGAGTATATTATTATTATGCTGAGAGTCCTGTTAATTAAAAGAAAACAAACATTATTGTATAATTTTCTGGAAAATGACACAAGAAGAAATTGGAAAATACTAAATGACAGAAAGATTTTGACCCAAAAAAAATGACAGAAAGATGCTGTGAATATTGATAATTTCATTAAAGTGTGAGAAACCCCAACTTGAGATTTTAAAATCAAAACCAAATGACATAAATGCCCTTCCGTCAAAACTTTTTACTTTTCCAATCTCATCTCCCTCTCCCTCCTTCATCACCATCATCACCACCTCTCTCCGCCATCTCTGATCTCTCTGCCTTCGATTTGTGTCCGTTCTCTTTGGTGTTCCCATTTAGGCTATGTTTGGAGGAATGGGAGGGGATGGATAGGAGGAAAGGGTAAGAGATGAAAGGGTTTAATATTATTTTATTTGATTATGTTAAAGGGGAGGGGAAGAAATGAATTTTATGTTTGATACAAAAAGAGAATGGAGGTAATGATTAATTTACCATTATATCCTTATATATTAGGTCATATTTTTCTTACTTATATGTTAAATAAATGAATTTACAACTTATTTTAAATTATATAATTTATCCAAACCCAACTTTAAATTAATTTACAAAGTTCCAACTTGCAACCTTTAACACTCAATCCATTTCTAAAGCAAAATCCGCAGTCGACAAGTGGTCGGAAATCAAAAGTCACCAACGATGCTATTAGATAATCAGAATAGCATTCCAGTTTCTTGTTTACTTTCACCTTCTCAGGTGCTATTCACAAATTCTCTTTCTTTCTTCTTTTTATCTCTGTTGCTTACATATCACATACACCCATTCTCTTTGCTTCTAGTTTCTGGTACCTTGGACAACAATGGCGGCGATCTCAATCCATCAATTCGCTCCATGTATCACTTGTCATGCTCAGAGTCTTGACAAATCCAGTAATACATCACTCCTATCATCTTTTCGCTTTCAATTTCCTTGCTGAGAAAGTGTGCATGTTGTACTGCTTTGTGATTATGCTTTCAAGCCATGGAATTGCATTTATTTGTTTTGATGATTTTGGGAAAGTTGCTTTGGATGAATAGATGTGGTTGTTTCTGTGGGAAGTTTTGCACGCAAATTCTTTCCCCTTTGATTTCTTAAAGTCAAGTTCAAGTCAGAATTGCAATTTCTCTTCAATGATATATGAAGTTTGGATTTGGATTGAGGAAAAGTAAAGGAACCAAGTCAAACGCACAATGAAGCTACAATGATAGTGAAGCTTTGGAGGTCGCCAAACGCATAGTGAAGTAGATATGAAGACTGGAAAAATGAAGACAAATGTGAGAAGTTAAGCAAAGTGCGCTAAGACATCATGGAATATGATAAAACATTTGAAGGTATATTAATCATAAGGGATCTAAAATAAGGGGAAGGAAGAGATTGGGGAGCCAAAATTTGGCTCCCCTCCCCTCCCCTCCCATTTTTCATACCAAATGGGGGGAGGGGAACATTTTTCCTCCCCTTCCCCCAACCAAACAAAGTCTCAAAGGCTAGTTAGGCTTTGTTTGTTTGGTGGAAGGGGATGGAATGAAAGGAAAAATGAATCATTCTCCTATTTGGTTTGAAAATTTGGAGGGGAAAGTTAAAATTTGTCTCTCCAATCATTTCTCTCCCCTTATTTTGCATCCCTCCAAAATGGGATTTTTTTTCTAAGGGGAGAAAAATATCTTACTCATTTACCTTCAAATATTTAATCATATTCCATCCAATGCCGGATCCACCACCATGTCCCATATGATCGTGTTGAACACGCTGACTCACTTTCCCAAACGCCACCAACTTCTTTGTATACCTAGGATTGAGACTTCTCATAAATGGCGGATTGGAAATGAATCCGTAGAAGTTGTAGACACAGCTAACTTCACATAAAAGAAAATGGACGACGATGCGGAGTCACAGAGGAGGTCGCGATGAGCAGTAGAAATGACGGTGAAGATGGCGTTTTAATTAGATTTGGACGATGGTAGAGGAGAATGTAAGCAAGGGCGGGAGGTGATGTCCACGGACTGAGGTAGAAGAATGAAGGAGATATAGGCGGAAATTTGAAACTGATTGTTCTGACCCTTTTTCCCCTTCAATTGGAAGAAACCTTTGAATTCCTTAATATATTACAAGTTCATGGGTTCCCAAAAGGCATGGGCATTCTGACTCATCTTGATAAATTCAATGATGCCAGAAAGTTGTAAAAAATAAAGCACGTCTTTGGACTGAAATATATGATGGGGCTAAATTGTTTTAGTTATTTGGTCTTATTCGTGGAAAGTACGCATTTTAGCAGTATTTTCATTTATTGATCCCAAAGTCTGTGTCTTATTCATAAAAGTAAGCATTTTAGAAGCAGCATCTCTAAAGACAATACCATTGTGATTAGAGTGCAGAGAAGTTGCATTATGAAGTTGTTATTGGATCTACATGGGTGAATTACTTATTGGTATGAACACTTCTCTTCATGTACACAATTTTAACATTACTTTGTGATAAAGATATGACTTTAAATATCATTGACTTTTGCATACTATCTTTATATTGAAATTAAAATTACATATGAATCTAATGAGTACTAAGAAATTTGTTACTTACATATTATATGTATATTGAAAAAAATTACATATGAATTTTTTTACTTCTTATATCACAAATATACTCAAAATTGGAGAGTTACCAATGAGATGAGAGTGGATTTTGATAAATTATGTAATTTAAAATAAGGTGTAAATTAATTTGTTTAACATATAAGTAAAAAAAAACTAACATTTAAGAGCATAATGGTAAAGTAATCATTACCTCTTCTCTCTACCTCTTTTAAACCAAACACAAAACGCATTCATTCCCCTCCTTTTCAACATAATCAAACAAGATAACATCAAACCCTTCCATCCCTTGCCCTACCCTCCTATCCATCCTCTCACATTCCCTTCCACTAAACCAAACATAGCCTTAGAGATTCGCAGTGGCAATCCAAAGGAATCATTGCTTTGTGCGACTCTAGATTGAAGGTAATTGTTTTATCTGTTTCTTTATTGTTCCCATATTCAATTTAAGTTTATTATAGTTGTGCTGGTGGTTCTACATCCATTTTCTTTTCTCAGGTTTTTTTGAGATTGACGTTTTTCACTTGCTTGCATATTGCCACTATCTTGTTGAATTGGGGAGGAGCAAAGTCATCAGTCATCGCATATTGGTTCGTGTGTTTGCTCTAGTATGGTTGGTGAGGAGTAGTGAACCCATGCAACTGTTCGTGCTCCTCGGCGATTGAGTGTGGTAAGTTTGTGGGTTTAAATTTATTTTTTTTTGGTGTGCACATGTTCGGTTGATTAAGAAGAGGAATTCACGAGTTTAGTTTAGGAAATGACTATAATCTATTAGTGATTCACTGGATTCGTATTCGTGGTATGAACTTTGTTTGTTAGAAGTTAGTATTGTAGGAACAAACAACATGAGTGTAGTGACTGACTAGATATGTTTGGGAAATGGCTAAAGTGGATTAGGTAATGACTATATGGATGTAGATACGTTTGAGGAATGTGTGGAATGAATGACTATTAGGAAATGACTATAATGGAATAGGTAATGGTCAAATTTGTTTGGTGAATGCCTCTAATGAATAGAATTGTTTAGGCAATGACTACAATAGATTTGTTGCGTTAATCACCTTTTGTGTGGGTTGTTCTCTGTTGGACAGTGCCACTGATGCATGCATGTATGTATGGTGAATTTTGTTTTCTAAGTTTTTTATATCTAACTTGTTCTATTTGCTCTTCTGTTTTTCAAGGCCTTTTGATAATGAAGTGCTCGAATTTAATTCATAATGATCTCCATTGAGGATTGAGTCCTCCGTGCTGGCCTTCACCTCCACTGCCCTTGGGCTGGTTGTTTCTGCCCCTTGTTGGTTCCATTGCCTTTTCCATTGTCGATTTGCACGAGGTGATTCTATGCTGGCGTGGTGTTTCTATGCAGAGAAAAGAAAGGCGAAGGAGGAAACAATCAGAAACAAGGCGGAGGGAATAAGAACAATGCTTTTTTTTTTTTAATTTCCAAGTCACCAATCCATGTAAAAACTGTCCATATCCAACCATCAAGCCACTTTGGAACAATTAACGATGCCAATGACACGTCAACAAATTTAATGGTATTAACATCTGAATTAGATCCTTTTAAAATTATAGAAACTAACGATTTTAAACAGAATAAACTTAAAATTTTAAAGATCAAAATTCAAAAGTGAGGAAAACTATGAAAATCAATAGTTGGTTTAACTCATTAATATATTACTACCGGGTTGGACTGAACTATATGGTCTGATTACCATGCATGAAGTCTAGTCCAACCCGATGGTCAAGCTAAACTCGTTCAGTTTATTTTCTATTTTAGTCATTTTCCTAACCAGGTTTATCTTCAGGAAGGTTACAAGGTTTCTTGTACAACCTTATTAATCATCATCACAATTCAACAAACAATGATCCTTTGAAGTTTCCTTGTAGATGGCGATTGTCCAAATAGTGAATGGGGTGATCATTAATGTCATATGTGATTCATTTTTATATTAAGATGTTGTGTCAGGGTGTTTCCAACATGTTCTTGTAATGATTAACGAGGACACATAAATCTTGTGTGGAACCTTTTTTTGGACAAGATTATAAATAACATCTCATTTTTTACATCAACCAATATTTTCTAATGCTAAATG
>QFDD01000888.1:0-28748 GCA_006871305.1 Vachellia collinsii
TTTGAAAAGGGGCTGAAGTGAAAAGGCAAGAAAGAGCAAAAATTGGAAGAGGTAAGTGCCATAAATCAACTCTATGCTTAATTTGCTACATGTTGATGCTTGGTTTGAGTTGATTTGAGCTTGTCTGTAATTTTTGGCACAAAATCACTGTTCATGGGCTGCTGCACGAAATTGATCTGCAAGGGAGGAGTGTTTTTATGTTGAATAATGATTGGAAAATAGTCTAGAAGTAAGATTATGCATGTATAAAGCAAGAGAAGTTGAAAAATCATGTTGTTGCAATTTTTCTGTACTGTTTCAGCCTGCAGGGAAAATGGAAGAAGGAATGTGTTTTTGATGATTTTGATGCTTCCATTGCGTTTAAAATGAAAAATTGTGTAGGGTACAAGTGAGAAACCAAGTTTGGAAGCATTAGAAACAAAGATTGGAATTTTGTACAAAAACTCCCTTTAAGTTGCTGTTTTGAGTAGTTGAAAGGGAAGGAGGTTTGTTTTGAGCTATTTGACCTTTAAAATGGAATCTACATGCAAAATTATATAGGAGAAGCATGTTAGATCAATTTTGAAACCCATGGATGCAAAAGTGCATAGTTAAGGTCAAAGAGAGCAAGATAAGAATAGTTATGAAGAAGTGATGCTATAATGGTCCATATGAGTTAATAACCTTTATGTGATATTATCTAGGACCATTGGACATTAAGGGCAAGATTTGACAAGCAAAGCACCAAGAAAAGCAAGGAGGAAAAGGTAGCTTATAGCAATTATTGTTTTAATTACATTTCATTGTATTTATTGCATGATTACTTGCTTTGCTATGATTTGGATAACATGCCATGGTGTGAATGATAAGATCATGACATGATGAAGATTTGTCTCTATGCTATGTTGTGTGGCAAATAAGGTATGCATAGCATTTTTATTTTCAAGGTTAAGTAGGTTGAGCATGTATCATGTTTTAATGCAAGTTATGTGATTGAATAATAGTTGCTTATGCTACTAAGATTCCCAAGAATCTTACCAACCAATGTAACCAAACCCTAGGGCTATCTTTATCCAAGAAGGGAAGAAGAAAGAAGGGGAATGCTTGGAGGTTGGTAAGCATTTGATAAGCATTTTGTGGAAAGTTGTAAATATCCATAAGGGTATTATGTGTTGTTTATAAGTGATAGCATGTACAGTGGTAGATTTATTTTCAAGCATGCTAAAATAGACCAAAATGCTCCAAAGGCATTAATGTTGCAAGTTAAAGCAATCATACTTCAATTGGACCAAGTATGAGAAAAGGGGGTTAAAAGTCAACAAAATGGATTTAAAGTTGACTAACTCGTTTTGTAGCAATCGAGTGAGTTAGGACATGATATTTTACCACCAAATAGATATGATGTTTCCTTTTAAAATGAGTGGCAATTCATCTGAATCCAATAACCGTGCTGAGAAATATGCCCTTCCAAAGTTGGGCAAAAATACTGGTAAAATAGAAAATGACCAAATGAACAGTAAATTTTGAAGTTAAAACTGGGAGTGGTTTTGAGGTAAAAAGGTCCAGAACTTATTTTTCCTCTCATTTTTATCCTGTTATATTCCCATAGAACTTGGAATCACTCAATTTCGATTTTTCTACAGTTAATTATGATTTTTCAAAGATAAGGACATTTTTAAAGGGTTATGAAGGGTAACCCAAAAGCAAATATTTTTCTAAAATCCAATTTCCACAAGGTATGGCCAACTGAAGTGATTCCAAATGCTTCCACTGGGTATGTTAATGGGATAAAGCTAAGGGTATCACAATATATCACCATTACGCAATGTATCAGAAATTCAGAATCCAAAAGCCAGCAAATCCAGAAGAGAGCAAATCTAAAAGACAGCCTCCATTACATTAAAACCCTGTCAAAGCAAGTCCAGAATCCAAAATCAATGACATTGCACAATGTAGCTTTCGTTACAGAACCATGCACAAGGTACCACTGATACAAGCAAGCCAAACAAAAAAAAAATTATATCACTTTAAAAATAAAGTGAGTTTTATATTATGGATTGAAGGAGTGTAATGTAGAATTTATTTTTAAACATCATTCATAGGCTTTAAAAAACATGGTGCTTTGTTCAAGTTATAAAACTCACACAGTCTAATTATATTTGACCCCAAATTGTTTTTTAAAAAAATATACACAATACAATCCATCTTTCATTTCTCGATTTCCTTTGATTTATAAGAATTGGCCAAATCAGATTTTTTCTCCCTCATACAACATACATAATGTTTCTTAAGGGAAAAAGGAACAAAGGAACTTAAAAGGAAAACTATAACTTTGGTTACATGGACGATTTAAGAATCTAACATAATTACATTTTAGTGATACAAACATAGCTACTATGCATTGAAGCCAATTCAGGGTCTTCTATCATACAGAGGGCATCTCACTAAAAAATATTAGAACACAGTCACAAGCAAGGAAGAGGGATTATTCAATCACTTTTATTCAATTTCAACATAGGTGATAACGTGATGGCACGAATTCATCCAAAATGTTACCCTAAAGTCCTACACATGCTTTTGAAAAGCTGCATTCTCGAACGGCTAATCCTCAAGTAAAAAATAGACCCACAAGCAAGAAGATGAAAGCTACATAATCATCAACATTAAGAGTTACAAAATTGAAAAATTCTGATTAAAGCAAATAGAAAGCAAAAAATGCACAAACTAGAGAGCCACCTATGCAAGGGTGATGCAGCGAAGATGTAGAAACAGAGGCACTGGCGCAGAGATGATGAAAAGAAGCTGAAAACACCATTCAAAGATGAGAAGAGGGTTGGAGGCTGTTGTGGATCAACGCGAAAAAAGCCACGAATTGAGACTCACTCGACCACCCAAATGGCGAACCTTGACCTCAATGGAGCAATCAATGGATGACAAACAGCAAGAACCCACAGACAAATGGCGAGAACACAAAGACTAACGCTTCTACCACACTACCACCTAGCCAGCACAAATGGGAAAGGAGGAGGAGAGACTGGAGAAGACACCAAAAGTCCAAAACAGAGCATTCATCGGTGACAACCAAACGGACAAAGAGAGTTTTGTGCACAGAACGTTGTCTCCTTAGGAAAACCCACGCTTCCTTTATGCTCTGACCCACCACCGAGGGTTTCAAAATTGTCTTTTTTTGCTTTTCAAAATTCAAATGTTTAAATTAATATTCAGGTTTTTTAAAATAATACAAAAGGATGAAACAACTTCGTTTTGTCCCTGTTTTTATTAAAAAATATAACTCAGGCGACTCACCTGCCCGGCGGGTCGCCTGAGTCATGACCTGGTCATTGAGTTGACTATGACTTGGTGTTAGTAACCAACTCGGACCGCTTTTCTAACCAAGTCGCCGAGACACAGGCTGACTCAGTCAGGTCGGTCCGAGTTGGTGAACATTGATCCATATGGCTTTGATTTTGAATGAAGTTGTGCTTTGCTACGGCTAATATAAGCATAATCTCTCTCTCTCTCTATCTCTTCTTGATCTTTTAGAGATGGCTTTGTCCTCAACTTTTCTCAACCCTTTGGTTCCTTCAGTCACAGTTAATCCCCACCTTAAGGTAACAATTTGCACTATAAATGATGTATTATATTAAAGATTTGAAGTAATAATTGTTTTCAAAGTATAGCTATGTTCCTATACTAGAAATGAGTTCTTGTTCTAGTTATTAAAAGTATAGCTATACTGTGACTGTTTAATGTTAATGTTTCTCATTATATTACTATGTTTTGGATCACAAGTGCTAGAAAGGGCTTCAGAGTAAATTGCTTAATCAAAACTGAGCATACTACGACCAAACCGGCTGTGGTAGAAGCTACTAATGAGGTTCCATGTTAGGGTTTGTGATTCATTTCTTTTGTGTGAGCGTTTTGTTTTAATATGTTACTCCTTGGTAGCCTTAGTATATATGTAACTAATTTGAATAGATGAAGGAAGTTGATTATATTAGTTATTTATAATAAGGTTAACATGCAAATTTGCCCCAAAAATGTTTTTTTAGAAGCAATGTTTTCATGGAAGTTTCAAAATGAACTAATGTTACCCCATTCCGTTAAAAAACAAATGTTGATCATTAACATTTTTAACGTTGGAGGCAACATTGATGCATTTAGAAATTTCTGTAATAATGTTGCTCCTGAGAAAAAACTTACAGAGAAAATTTGCCACTTAACCCTTTGTAATAATCATGGATCGAAACCACTTATTGTGTGTGATTAATAGGATTACTTTAGTGAAAAAATTATAAATTTTGAGAGATAAAGTAAATTAATATTTTATATTTAAAATTAAACTGAATCCCAATAGAGGGATCTTATATTAAGTAGCGCATGGAGTAATATTTTTTTTTTGCTTCTAGTTCTAGAACAAGTGGAAAAAGAGCCCAGCATGTAGACAGCTAGCGAATTGCCATGTTGTCATATTCCAAATTTTTAGGCCTAAGAGTTTGGTAATGGGCCTGAATGAAAAATGCTACCAAACTCAATTTTACGAAGTTTCCTATCAGATAAAAAGATTCTCTGGAAATTATACTACATTTGGCTCGACAAAGGAAAGTTAAAGGCGAAGGAAAATAAAAGGAAAAATGTGTGCAGAGGCAGAAAGAATAACAAAAGGGGAAATATGGATGTAGAAAGGAAAGGATGGACTAAAATGTCATTTTGAAAAGAAAAGGACCAAAGGGACCTTTTGAATAGGGACCCAAGTGTAAATTTGAAATTCTTGGGACCAAATTGTCATTTTTGAAATTCAATGGCATTTTGGTAAATTGAGAGAAAAGTCAAAGGGTATTTTGGTCAAAGTTTGACCCAAATATCAAAAAAATTTACAAAGTCCCAAAAGATAGAGAAAAATTCACTAATCAGTAATTGAGGCCCGGTTTAAGTGACAATGACATAAATAACCTTTGCAAGAATTTTAAAGGTTATTTAATATTTGGCTATTTAATAAAATAATTAGTCAAAAATGATTATTTAAAATATCCAGAGGCCTCAAATAATTGGTTTCAAAGTGAGGAAAAATAGCTCAAGAATTGTAGTATTTTATAAAATTGATTCCAAGAGAAAGACAGAAGCAGTTTGCTGGAACAGAAAGAAAAGGTCTGGAAAAACCCCGAATTAGGGTTTTTTTCAGAAATTAATTAAAGACACATCCGGAATGAGAATTGAGGAAGGAAAAATGATTAAAAGAGTAGAGGAATTATTGGAATTTTCAAGAACACTAAATTGGCCCCATGATCAGAAAATCCCCGAAAAGCATCTTTAGAAGAAAATTTTTAGGTAAAGTAATCATAAAGTAATCTTGCTTTCATAAAGGAGATTGTGGGGCTTGAGAATGTGCCACTTGGTCTCTTCATATTCAAAGAGGAAAAACAAGAAGAGATATTAACTTGAAGTGGTAGATTACATCAGTGTAAAGTTAATCTATCAATGCAAATGAACCCCACAAGCTTTAAGTGACTTGGGCATATTTTTTAAAACAGTTTCCAGCCCATTTTCTCTGCCATTTTTGAACAGAAACAGAGGAAAAGAAGCAGAAAAAGTCGTGCAATTCAAGGAGGAAGAAGGAGAGGGATTTCCAAGCCAAATTCAAGGTAGGAACTCAATTTCTTCTCTAGAATTGATCTATGAGCTCTATTCTTCCTTTCAATCGGTGCAATTTTTCCTTTGCTGCTGTGATTCAAGAGATTCAAGAGAGGGTTTTGAAAAGGGGCTGAAGTGAAAAGGCAAGAAAGAGCAAAAATTGGAAGAGGTAAGTGCCATAAATCAACTCTATGCTTAATTTGCTACATGTTGATGCTTGGTTTGAGTTGATTTGAGCTTGTCTATAATTTTTGGCACAAAATCACTGTTCATGGGCTGCTGCATGAAATTTATCTGCAAGGGAGGAGTGTTTTTGTGTTGAATAATGATTGGAAAATAGTCTAGAAGTAAGATTATGCATGTATAAATCAAGAGAAGTTGAAAAATCATGTTGTTGCAATTTTTCTGTACTGTTTCAGCCTGCAGGGAAAATGGAAGAAGGAATGTGTTTTTGATGATTTTGATGCTTCCATTGAGTTTAAAATGAAAAATTGTGTAGGGTACAAGTGAGAAACCAAATTTGGAAGCATTAGAAACAAAGATTGGAATTTTGTGCAACAACTCCCTTTAAGTTGCTGTTTTGAGTAGTTAAAAGCGAAGGAAGTTTCTTTTGAGCTATTTGAGCTTAAAAATGGAATCTACATGCAAAATTATATAGGAGAGGTATGTTAGATCAATTTTGAAACCCATGGATGCAAAAGTGCATAGTTAAGGTTAAAGAGGGCAAGTTTAGAATAGTTATGAAGAAGTGATGCTATAATGGTCCAAATGAGTGAGTAACCCTTATGTGATGCTATCTAGGACCATTGGACATTAAGAGAAAGAGTTGATAAGCAAAGGACCAAGAAAAGCAAGGAGGAAAATGTAGCTTAGCAATTATTGTTTTAATTACAGTTCATTGTCTTTATTGCATGGTTACTTGCTTTGCTATGATTGAAATAACATGCCATGGTGTGAATGATAAGGTTATGACATGATGAAGATTTGTCTCTATGCTATGTTGTGTGGCATATAAGGTATGCATAGCATTTTCATTTTCAAGGTTAAGTAAGTTGAGCATGTATCATGTTTTAATGCAAGTTATGTGATTGAATATTGGTTGCTTATGCTACTAAGATTCCCAAGAATCTTACCCAACCAATGTAACCAAACCCTCGGGCTATCTTTATCCAAGAAAGGAATAAGAAAGGAGGGGAATGCTTGGAGGTTGGTAAGTATTTGATAAGCATTTTGTGGAAAGTTGTAAATACCCATAAGGGTATTATATGTTGTTTATAAGTGACAGCATGTGTAGTTGTAGATTTATTTTCAAGCATGCTAAAATAGATCAAAATGCTCCAAAGGCATTAATGCTTCAAGTTAAAGCAATCATACTTCAATTGGACCAAGTATGGAAAAAGGGGGTTAAAAGTCAACAAAATGGACCTAAAGTTGACCAATTCGTTTTGTAGCAATCGAATGAGTTAGGACGTGATATTTTACCACCAAATAGATATGATTTGTCCCTTTAAAATGAGTGGTAATTCATCTAAATCCGATAACCGTGCTGAGAAATATGTCATTCCAAAGTTGGGAAAAAATACTGGAAAAATAGGAAATGACCAAATGAACAATAAATTTTGAAGTTAAAACTGGGCATGATTTTGAGGTAAGAAGGTCTAGAACTTATTTTTCCTCTCATGTTTATCCAGTTATCTTCACATACAATTTGGAATTACTCAATTTCAATTTTTCTACAATTAATTATGATTTTTCAAAGATAAGGCCATTTTTAGAGGGTTATGAATGGTAACCCAAAAGCAAATACGTTTTTAAACTCCAATTTCCACAAGCTATGGCCAACTAAAGTGATTCCAATTGCTTCCGCTGGGTATGTTAATGGGATAAAACTAACGGTATTACACATGCTGATTGGGATCCTTACCAAGCAACTCTACACCAATGTACCAAATTGCCACTTTCAAAATAGTGAGAATTATTTGATCTATATATGCATCCTAATCAATCTCTTTAGTGATCATGCATTTATTTAGTATCTCTATTCCATTATATTCTTTTTTATAATGTAATTTCCTTTCATTCAGAAATCTGCAACACCTGTTTTTGGTGATGGGAATATATATTCAAGGCTTGGAAATCCTACCCGAAATACTTTGGAAGCGTATGTTCTAATTTCACTTTTTGCCTTGATTTTGTTTAAATATATCTCCTGTTTTCCATGTACTCTCTTTTTTAATAGCAAAGCTTGACAATGCAAAATATGCTAATTGTTTCAGCGGTGGAATTATTACTTTGACTGTTGTTTGTGAACTTCTAAATCCCGGTAAGTCACTTCCTCATCTTGTAGCTAGTTTGCTTCAACTCTAACTCAAGTGCAAGTATTGAAACATAATTGTGTATATTTGTAAAAATATTTGGAGACCCTAATAAAACATTATATAATGCCTAGTACATATATTGAAAATCCATCTAATGTTATTTTCATTAATAATTTTTATAAGGGTTAATGCACAAAATTTGATCTAGAAGTTTTCTCACAAGAGTAATCTTACCCTGGAATTTTGAAAATAGAGTAATCTTGCCACTAACCGTTAAAAAAGTTACTAATCAATGTCAATATCTTAATGGTCAACGTTAACTTTTTTTTGAAAGGATGGGGTTATATTGCTCTATTTTAAAACTTTTGGATAACATCATACAAAAAACTTTCAAAGCAACATTACTAGCTATTGAGAAAAAATTGTAGAACAAATTTACAAATTAACCCTGAATATAAGAAGGACGAGTACTATTTGTGTTTATTTCTTCTCATAGCTACCATTGGAGACTATGTTTGCTTAAATCATTGCTTTTTATGGTTATTTACTTATATAGTTCCAATATGCAGGCGATGAAATAATTACTGTAGATGATATCTATGGGGGATCATATAACTTCATAAACAATCTGATGGCAAGAAAGGAAGAAATCAAAGTGAAGTATGATTTTTCAGCTTTTCAGATATTGTGTTGTTTTCGTATGAAACATTATCTCCATTCATTTTTATAAGAAATTTTTAACTGAATTACTATTAAAGTTGGTTAAAGACAATAAATATGTAAAAATTGTTAAAAAAAATTTTTAAAAATGAATTTATTTATGGGGAGAGAGAAGAAAAGAGAGAATAAGGGAAAGTTAGAAAAAAAAAAAAGTAAAAAAGAAAAACGGAGATAGGTGGAAGAGAGAGAATGTGTAGTGGGCAAAGAGTGTGCATGAAGGATGAATGCAACACATGCAATGATATTAATGATTCGTTAAATAGAGTCGAAATGGGAACTTATCAAATAAAATTTGAGATGTCATCTGAATGTTTCTTATTACAAATAAGAACAAGTCTTATGTAGTAGTTGTTTCCTATAAAAAAAATTGGAAGGAATAAAGGATTATGAAAGCAAATTATTTTTCATATAGAAGATGATGTGGTTGTGATTTTGCTTGAATTGAGACAGGAAAGTAGATACAGTGATATAACAAGGTGAGATCTGAAATGTCTGAATTGAGACAGGAAAGTAGATACAAGTGATATTAGACAAAGTTGATGTAGCTAGAGACTCCCAGCAATCCTCAGCTAAAAACATTTAACATCAAAGTAAGCTATTTTTTCTTTTAGGTTAGAAGTTTTTGTATTCGTCTTCTCTTCATCTAATTAATGCCCCCCTTCTCTCTGTTCTTGCAAAAGTAAGAAGTATAGCCTATGCTTGTATAACTCTTATATATCTACTTCTTACTTTGACCTAACCTAAAATAATTAATATGTATGTGAATTGTGTGTACCACTATTATGGAATTCTTTGATTTAAATGTTAAGAAAAATTATTTCATTTTGTTGATAATGTACATGAAATAGCGAGGATAGCTCATGCACATGGGGCTATTGTATTTATTGACAATAGTGTAATGTCAACTATGTTAAGTCAACCATTGGACCTTGGAGCAAGTATCCATAACAATTTAATATTGCATTTGATCCTTAATATAAACCCCGGTTAACTTTTTTAGAGAGATTAAATAAGTTAAATAAACTATATTATATATTCTGATGATGAATTGCTTATTAATATCATTACATTCTTATAAGTCATGTAAATTAGTTTTAAAAAATAATAAATATCAATTTACTTAGTTTTTTAAATCTTATGTACCAATGAATGAACTTAATTACCAAAAAGTCTCAATGACAAGTGAAGAACAAAAATCAATGATCATTTTTACATTGAAACTTGTCGTTGCATACTCTTTAGTTGTTGAATTTTGAGGATAATTAAAGATCTTCCCTTCCCTTGAACCTGATTCTCCCTACTTAAAAGGTAAGAGGGAGAACGTTCATGTGGTATCTTGTTTTTGCTCTTAATTCTTTTCAGTTTTTCTTAGTGTGAACTAATTAAAGGATTTGTTTTTTTCAAGGCAAAATAAACATTAACTTATTAGTACCCTACGAATTTGTTTAGAAATGCATCACACTCCGACTGAGAAAAAAATAAGGCCGGAAGAAATTTCTATGAAACTGATATTTTTTTTTTATTTACAGATATTGTTGTGCATCCAGCTACAAATTTGTTTCCGGAAACAGCAGTTGCCTGGCTGGTAGCCTTGCTACAAATGATAAAGAGTAAGAACTCTTTTTCTTTATTAGTTTTTTGTGAGAGCCATTTTTGCCAATCTGTCTGTTATATTTCCACAATTTTCTAACTAAATCTTCAAATTTCAAACTTTTTCGTACTAGAGTATGTTGTGCATAACATATTTTATACTTGCTTTTATCCTAAATACAAACTTCAATTGTACATAATATAATTTAGGCTATAAACAAGATCTTATATTTAGAATGATACAAAGTAATTTTTTTCGTTCAGCTAATAATTAATGTGGATCTTTATGTTTTTTTGTTTTTTCTTTTTTTGCCTGTGATCATTATCATGTAAAGGTTGGCCAACCACATAAATTCATTTAAAAATGCGACCGTTTGTGGCTTGTCTCCATTGGACTCTTGGATATGTTTGGAAGGAATCAAAACAATGGCTCTACGAGTTCAAGAGAAATAGCTACCCATCCAATGAAACATATTCCATTATATACTAATGATAGTTTCAAGTCTGTGCGCATAATAATTTGTCCATTTCCCTTCTAATTTATACAACTTGAATACAATTCCTTTAATAAATTGGTTTGCTTATATAGCCACTTGTATAATACATATCTCACCACAAAATTTAAGTGGGTAATTTTGCCATAGAGTTTTTGATGGAATATTCCGTCCGTAATTTTACTACGGAATTTCTAACAGATTACCAACAGAATTAGCCAAAGAAAAAATTCCGTGATTAATTCCATTGAAAATCCAATGTTTTTTTGTAATGGATGGTAACTTTTAGTGACGACTTTTTTCAATCACTGCTGAAGGCAAGAAATTTAATATTTATTTTATTTTAAAAAAAATTTCTTAAAAATAATATTATTACCTAAAAATAAATTTTTAAAAAATAAAAATTATGAAATTAATAATTATATAAGTGTATAAAAATTATTATTCAATCAATAATATACGATATATAAAATAATAAACACATACATTAAAATTATCATCCAATTTACTTTTAGTTTCTAATAATATTATATATTGTATGTATAGATATATGTACAAATATATATACATAAATGTATATGTGTGTGTGTATAAATGTCTATAAGTTATTATGTAGTGAAATATTATATATATATATATTTAAATATACGTTTAAAGTATGTAAAGTTGTCTCAGTTTAACTAGCTAAGGCTCACACACATGCTCAAAGGGTTGGAGGTTTGATTCTTGGATAAGGCAAACTTTCAGATTTATCAGTTGACGACACGTGGCAATGCGAGGTGGCAACATGTGGTGTACAAAAATGGTGGTGATGTGGCTGTCACCGGAGTAAATTATTACTTTTTAATATTTGTGAAAGTACAGGTGCCAACAAAAAAGTCACTGCCAAAGGTACCTTGCCACCAAATGTTACTTTTGATGGAAACTTTTTTTGGTCGTTGCTAATACTTTCAACGACAATCACTAAGACAAAGACTCTTAGGCAACGACTTGTTGCCCAAAAGCCTTTTGGTGGCGACTTTTGTCACCGCCAAAATCCAATTATTTTGTAGTGTCTGTGTGTGTGTGTGTGTGTGTGTGTGTAAATTTCAAATTAGAATAAAGAACATCCTTAATAATATTAAAAACTAATTGTTTAATTTTTGTTTGTTCATAATCCTTTTTCAAGCTTATCTATCCTAATTTTAAGAATATCCTAATTTATCAAAATTAAATAGTACTATCTCTACAGCTAACCATTTAATTTAAAATTTAGTGCCAAATAACTCCTTCATGGTGGTCTTATTTATTTCTCTAAAAAAAGTGACTTGAAGCCAAAATAATATTTTGCAGAAGAATGCACAAATCGTTGCTGATTTTCTTGCCAAACAATATCCTAAAGTTAAGAAAGTAAACTATTTAGGTCTTTCTAAACATCCTGGATATGAATTGCATCAATCTCTACGTATTTTAATTGAATACTAATATTTGTTTATATATGGTTGAAATAATTCCATCCATTTGTCGAGTTTCTGCTTGTTAGGCAAAGGGGCCAGGATCTATGATAAGCTTTTTTTTTATTACAAAGGCAAGTTAAGCATGAAAATTTCTAAATTAGGAAGTTTACGGGTAATGCCCCCTCACAAAAGATTTATCCAGAAAATAGGTAACCCTACAACCTAGAGGAACCTCTTGAAGAAAAGAGATTTGTGCGCTCCCTACATGAGCTTCCCGCGCAAGAAAATCTGCACACTTCAGAATTTCTCTGTTAGCGTGATACAACTCAACATTCCAGTCTCCATATAACAAGTGACGAGTTGCTTCAATCTCCTAGTGCAAATGATGAGTGGGCCCGCTATCTCTAATCAGAATATTAATCACCTCCAATGAATTGGAGAAAACTTGGATGTCCTTGAGATGCAAATCCTGACATATTTGTAGCCCCGTTTGGATTGCCAAAATCTTTGCCTCTGTGATTGTGACATTCTCCAGTTTCCTCTGAAAACCCATAATCCAATTCCCCCTGGTCATCTCAGATCAATCCACCACATGCTGTCTGGTTTTGCGCTCGAACCGAGGCATCAACATCCAAGCGAACTATGCCTGCAAGTAGTGGCCTCCAGTGTGTATTTGGCACAGTATTGTCCCGAAAGATTTGGTGAGAGAACCTCCCACCAGATACCTCCTCCATTATATGGAACATGCATTGTTGGAAAATTTCTTTTGTGGAAAACTCCTTAGATTAAAATAACTATGAGCATCTAGTCTTCCATATTATCCAACAAACATCTGCAAACACCTTCGGCCACTGATCTCCCCTTCCCCACTTGATGTGTTGTATTCCAAGTAAGCCATTCCTGAAAATTACAAGAGAAGAAAGCAGTATATAGGTTAGGGTTAATAAATTCTGCCCACACTTCTTTCGCTCTTTTGCAATCTCTCAAAGTGTGTATGATACTCTCCACACACGTGCATCCAAAGAGACACTCTCCTGTTATTGACAGCCCTCTCCTCTCTTTAAAAGAGTTGGTAGCCAATCTCTCATAGGTTGCTTGCTAGAGGAAAATTTTTATTTTTTTCAGAAACTGGCCAATGCCAAAATTTGTGCCAGAATGGATTAGCCACCTCATTAGTTGAGTCGGTAAGGAACGTATAAGCAAATTTAATAGAGAAAGTGCCATCAGGGGAACCGCACCAACAAAACTGGTTATCCCTATCATTTGAAGGAGGACTAATCATCAAGAAAGGGTTAAGGATATGAGGAGGAAGGAATCATGCCTATTTCGCTACATCCCACTCCCCACTTGGAAGGACAAAGTCCATCACTCGATCTTCTGGATTAATGTACTCTAGATTATGAGTAGCCAAACTTATCAGGGGTTTATTCAGAGGTGTCAATAAATCCCACCAGGCTTTAGTAGAAGTACCACTGTTCACCTTCTTGCCAACTCCTGAGATGAAAAAGTCCCAAACATCCATAATCGCTTTCCAGGTTAGGGAGTTGGCTTCTCTTCAGAGCACATTTGACATCGGATTCTCTCCATAGTCATACTTATCTCTAAGGCACCTGACCCACATGGTGTTTGGCTTAGTAACTATGGTCCAGCAAAGTTTGAGAATGAATGCTTTGTTCTGTATCCCAAGGTTTTTTATGCCAAGTCCTCCATTTTTCTTATGTTTCATGATTTGGCTCTAAGAAATGAAGTGCATTCACCTTTTATTCTCATCTTGTGACCAAAGAAGTTTTGGCTAACCTGTTCCAACTCCTTTAACACACCTTTCAGCGAAAGAACTGATTCCATTTAATAAGAAGGAAGGGCTAATATAACCGCTTTGATGAGAACCGTTCTACTAGCCATGGTTAAGTAATTGCCCTTCCAAGAGGAGAGCCTCAATCGAACCTTTCTTATTATGTGCCCAAAAGTTCCCTTGCCTACTCTTGAGCGGATGAGGGGAACACCAAGGTACTTTCCAAGGTCATCGGTGCTTCTAATTCCCAGCACTTGACTTAATCTTGTGGTTCTGCCAGAGTTTACATTCTTTGAGAAGAAAGCCTTTGATTTTGACAAATTTATCCTATGCCCTGAAATTCCACAGAACATTGTCATAACACGCTTTATAACTTCCATTTGTCCCAGCGAAGCTTCCACAAAAAGCAAAAGGTCATCAGCAAAGAACATATGAGATGTGCTAAGACCAGCATTAAGAAATTTCAGAGGCTTCCATCTATTGTGTCTACGTTCCCTTTTTATCATGTGCCCCAACTTTTCCATGCAAAGAACAAAGAGATATGGACTAAGGGGATCCCCTTGATGAAGACCTCTAGTGGGGGTAAATTCAGGTCCCTCCATTCCGTTCCACAGGATTCTCATAAAGGTTGTACTGATACAATCTAGGATCAACTTGATGAAGTTGTCATGAAGTCCAATTTGAAGCAAGGTGACTTCAAGAAAACCCCAGTCAAGCTTATCGTAAGCCTTTTCCATGTCCACCTTAACAGCAATGTAGCCTTTCCCCCTGGCTTCATTCTCATAAGGTGGATGACTTCTTGGGCAATGATGATATTATCACAACTTGATCTAGTTGTGATGAAGCTACTCTGTTTAGGCCCAATCAAGACCTCCATGATGGATCTAAATCTGGTAGCTAAGAGTTTCGTTAGCACCTTAAAGCTAACATTGCATAAGGAAATGGGCCTTAAGTCTTTCAAGGTGGTGGGATTTTCCACTTTGGGGATAAGAACAATGTTGGTTTGGTTGACAGCTTTGATAGTTGAGGGGTCTATGAAAGCTTGCTTCACCAAATCACAAATCTTAGCTCCCACAACCCCCCATCAGGTCCGTAAGAAATGAGTTTGGATCCCATCGGGTCTGGGGGCTTTGAAAGCACCCATAGAGAATGTAGCATTCTTAATTGCCATATCACTCACCTCCTTGTGAAGAGATTCCAGCTAAGAGGCTTGCAGTAAAGGAAATTTACTTGGCCAAGTCATACTGGGCGAGATGCTAGAGTCCTTAGCGAACAAGTCTTTGTAGTACCTACTGACCATAGTCTTTAACTCCTCAGGGTCATGTATCCAAGTTCCATTCTCATCTTGCAAGGCTAAGATCTTTTGTTTCCTTCATTGGATAATGGTAGAAGCATGAAAATACTTCATATTCCGATCTCCCCATTGAAGCCAATTACACCTCGATTTTTAAAACCAAAGAATCTCTTCTTGCATCATGAGCTTGTTGTATTCCTCCCAAAGCTTTTTTTCTAGCTTATATAAGCCATTTGGAATACCATTTCTCTTACAGTTTTCAATTCCCTTAAGCCTTCTCAGGATCTCTCTTTTCCTTTTAGGGATGCTAACAACCGAAGATTCATTCCAGTCAGTGGCCTACTCTTGAAATCTCTTGATCCCACCAAGCCAATCATTATCCCTCCAGGCATTGTCCACTATTTCCTGGAAACCCTCCTCAAGTCTCCATGCGGCCAAATAATGGCATCTTTTCTTGATCTCAGCACGGGGCACGGGGGGAGGCAAGAAACAACTATAACCTTATGATTTGATTTATACTTGATATCATGAACCACATGTGTTTGAGGATAATCGATCTCCCAAGCAATATTACAAAAGACCCAATCAAGCTTTTCCCTAACTCCTCCCGGCCCCCAAGTGAATCTGTCCTTAGGATCATTTACTTCTTGGAGTCCGGTGTCGATGATGCACTCATCAAACTACTTCATAGCGAGATTGTGGGCTGGAGCACCTCCAAACTAATTAGTAGGACCTCTATAAGCATTAAAGTCCCCTACTAAAATCCAACTATCCACAGTATGATAGGCAATTTCTCGAATTGCCTACCACAATGCCTCCTGCTTCTTATAAGTCATTTCAACTTAAATAAAGGAGGCATAAAAGATGCGCTTGAGCTTCAGGTTATGAATTTGACAGTGGAGAAGTTCGATATTTGAGGTGACATAATCCACTTTGAAATCGCTAGTATTCCAAAGTAACCAAATCCCTCCCGAATACCCCAAAGCCTCAATCCTAACCCAGTGAGAGAAACCAAGCTTACGTATCAATTTATTAGCCCGATCACCACTGATCCTAGGCTCGAGCAAACATAGGATATCAATTCCATTTTTCCTAATCATATCTTTAATTAGATAGGGAAGGTCTTGCTAGCCGCCCCCTACAATTCCAAGAAGCAATAATCATAATTAAACAGATCAAAAGAAAGGAGAAGAACTTGCTTGCTAGTTCCAGTCTCTGGCACAAAATCAAAATCATCAAGATGATCCTTATCTTACAAGGTTGCTGCCACATCCTCCAAGCTGCCAAACTCCGTCCTAGCATCCTCCATTTGATTTTCTTCTATCTCAGCATTGGATGGTAGAAGGTTTAGGGGCTTTGGTTTAGAGCTTTCAAGCAATAGACAAATCTTATGCCCTTCAGTCTCAACTCCAAGTAGCATAGGGTTATCATTTAAACTCTCAACAGGTGAAAGGACTCTATTATTTTGTGATTCTAGAGGAGGGTCATTTTTCCTTGCTACTTGTCCTATATTTCCACTCACCACATAATGGGTACACTGGCTAGTCTTCTTACCTTTTCCTTTACCACTTGGGCCCTCTTGCATTGAAATTAAAGCTTCATCCATAGCCTTGTCCATTTCATTTAAATTACCACTTTTATTTGGCCCACTAAGTCTTTCTCCATTTGGCCCACACCCTTCTCCACAGCCCAGTGCATTTTTAGACACTCCCTTTGGTCCACTAACACTTTGTCCATTTGGCCCACTTCTTTCTCCATGGCCCATTTCTTTTCAACTACTTCCATTGGTCCACTAGTATTTTTTACTTTGCCCAACTCATTTTTGGTTTTAAAAGAGTTTTTTATTCCCCCTTTTCCTTGTATGCTTAGCATTGTGGCTCCTCTCTTCCTTGGCAAAACCATGTCCTCCTTTCTATTGTTATTTGGACCACTTTCCTTATACATGTTAATCTATGTATCTCTGTCCCTTTCTTCTCCATTCTCCATTCTTGCCAAGGTCAAATACTTGGAAGATGAAACCTGCGCTTCTCCTTTTCTGACATCTATATTCATGGTGGTAGCACTGTTCACAGCTCGACGTCCCACGCTTCTGAACGTAGGGCTTGCTATTGCCTGAGTAACAAGCATCCAAGGCCCAAAGTTTCCAAGCAGCACTAGAGGCGTCTTCTCCAATGAACTCTCCACCCGCAGAGCCTGGTTCTCTATCTGCCTCAGCACGTTGATTGCGTTGTCCGCTATAGCTGTCCAGGTTGGGTCTCCAATCATGCGTTCGCCAAATTCTCCAGTTGCATTTCAGCTTGCATCACAGGAATTATGTTCTTCTTGTTATCTGATTGAGTCCCAGATTGCATCTCCTCCAGCACCACAGCATTGGTCCTACTCTCTTGCACATTACAGGTGATTTTCTTCCATGGACACGCCTCCCTTCAGTGGTCGTACCTTCCACACTCGAAATAGATGAGTTTAAGCCCCTCATACTCCACATTGAAATACTCCTCGGCAACAATAATGTGTGGGACAAGGATTTTTTGTAAGTCCAGTTCAACACAAATTCTTGCATACCTTCCCCTTTCCACTTTAGCTGTTGCACTTTTGTTATCTAATAAAGTGTTTAAATCAGCTCTAAGGGGTTGACCAATTCGTTCCCTTAATCTGGCTATGCACTTTCTATTGTAGCAATGAATGGGTATCTAAGGAATACAAACCCAAGTGATAATATTTATGAGCTGATTCTTGAAAGGGTCAAAATAAGGTGTCCACCTTTGAACCAACAAGCAATGTTGGAAGATAACCCAAGGTCCCCTATATAGCACCTTCCTGTAATGTTGCTTCCACTGTTCTTGGTTAGTAAACTTAACTATGAAATAGTTATTTGGCAAATCAATCGCTTCAAACTCAGAAAAACCCCATAGCTTAGTAAGATGAGATTTAAGCAAATAAAGATTAAATCTTCTCCCAAGCACAATGGTAATCAGTGAGAAATTCCAAGGTCTACACCAATCATTGTATTCCTCTTGGGATATGGGAACCACCTGGTATATTTTCTTGAGTCTTTTTATCTCTTCTGTTGGTTCTGGCATTTTCCAGTAGATGTCTTCTTCAAAAGGAATATCATCTAGTTCCACAGTGTAGCTTCCATGAGCCAATCCATTATAGCCTGGTAGAGATTGCATATAGGACGCACTCTGAACTTTTGCTGTTGATGGAGCACCATCTTCCTTCTTTTTGTTACTCAAATCCTGCTCTTTCTCTTCCATTTGATCATCCATTATTTCCTGAGGCACTTCCTCCATTTTCTTCCTTTTGTTTTGACTATCTGCTTCTGATTCCGGTGACCGGTCCGGTGGATTTTTGCTTTGACTTGTGTCCTCCATGCACGCACAAAAACTTGGCTCAAAACCTGAGAGAGAGAGAGAGATTTTAGAATCGAAGCCTATAATTAATCCAATATCCTTTCCGCAAGTACCTGTGATAAGCTTTACAACAGGCTCAGTACCTCTCTCAAAGCAGATTGTTGAAAAAACTAAATACTTTGGCATGGCCTTCAGTTTTGGTAAGTATTTTGGAATATATTTATATACACCTTGTCATGTAGTACTTTGAGAGTTATATATAAATATCATATACATAATCAAAATGGTAAGAAGGTAAGGTGTAATAAAGAAACTTGTTGATAATGACAAATTTAGTAGTTTCCATTTCAAATTCTGTTTGATTTCCTTTTTTATCTTGTGAATTTTCCGTGGTCGTTGAACCCGGACTAGATCAATCGAGTTGACTTGTAATTTATCGATTTGATCACCCTACCGGTCCAATTGAATCTCCAACTCGAGTCATGATGACTCAGCATAACTCGGAGTGAGCTGAGGTGACTCGGAAATGCGATAGTTGCATCACAATGTACCTGTTTAATGAAATAAAAAGCACTTTTTTAACCCTCGAGAACTTAATGGCACTGGTCAATTTGGCAACAAACAATCTAATCATAGGGATATATTACCTCAAGTCCATCATACAAAATCTAGTTGATTAATTTGGAAAGATCAAGGAAGTTAAATACATTATTTTAAAGTATTTATATTTATCATTTTTATTCAAACTAATTTGTCTGACTTATAAAATGATATATGATCTAACGAGACACATAAATAATTTAAAGAGATCATACGATATATGTTATAATTAACTAATTAATTTAGCTTTCTCAATCTCTCTAAATTAGTTTTATAGCTCTTATATTAAGGACTAAAGACAGTGCAAAATATGTACCTTGACTGTCTTAGCAGATCCTCGGATTATTCCCCATGAAACAGCCTCATCTGGACGAGCTCCAGAATCACTCCCATCGAATTCCTGTGCAGCATTTACGAAAACCGCATAATCTGCACCATTGCGCATCATATTGGCATTGCAAATGTGATGCTTGCGAAGCCCCCCTCCATGAATAATCATGCCCGTCTTCCTAAGACTTGCATGCACAGCTTCAGCATTCATGGCCCTAATATCTGTCCAATTGTTAATTATATTATTGTAATACGATGCAATAGGCAACCATTCATACAGCTGAAACAATGAAAATCATACCTTGCACTATGTCCACAATCAGACCTGGGTTCCGAATGGAATGGAAGTACAGCATGTCCCCCAATGAGCCATCTGTTAACCCTGGACAGAAAACTGGAATATTGTTCTGGAACATATCTAGCAAATGTTACAGGTAATGTGTTGTATTCTATTAATAATAATAATAATTAAAAAAAAAGTCGGGGGAAGGGCGTGTTTAATGCAACCTTTGATTCCTCAAGGTTCATTTTAGTATAGGTCTCTCAAATTTCAAACCATGGGTTTTACTCCTCAAGTTTCATTCCATTTAAAACAATGATCCTTCTAATTTAATAAGAACATGCACCATTTTTCCCTTTGAGCGAACCAAACCCATAGTTTAAAACTTGAGAGATCAAAACCAAAATAATGATGAAGTTGAGGGACCAATGACTGTATCAACCCAAAAAAACAATGTTTAATAAAGCAGAAAAATAGCAAAGTAACTAGGCCACACTCTGTAAATACACAATGCAAACAATATTTACAAGCAGATGTATGATATAATTCTATTACAGGGCTTGGTAAATTCTTGTGTAATTGATGCAGTGTCGGTAAATTCTTGGGTAATTGATGCACTGTCGAACGTCAACTTCCATACAAAACTAATTTAATACATATTATCTGACAGCACAAAAAAACCAATTAACTTCAATCCTGAAACATTGTGCGCCCTAAAGCAGAATATCACCTAATAACAAGAACCTTATGGGTATGGCTTAAGAGTTAAGTGAGGTAAAGATCAAAACATGATCTCAAACTTACCACATATGCCCAGTAAAGATAAGAGCTCTGATTGTTTATTTCTTTTCCTAATCGAGCAATCAACTTCGATGGTGTCCATGTTACATGCTGAAAACACAAAAAGACAAGATAAAGAACACATGAAAATGAAATGTGCACTCACACAAGTAAAAATAGGTGAATCCTCCAAGAAAAAACCGCCATTTAATGTACAAGTCAACCTTTCAATTGATTTTAAAAGTACAAACCACACATGCTCTAGTCCTAATAATAATGGAAATAGGAAAATTGAGTAATTGACAAAGGAAAGTACAAAGACACAGTAGAAATATTCTATGGATAAGCGAATGTGTTAAGGCGAATGCAGCTTTAGATCCAGGAAAAAACTGTCCTATTTAAATTTCATAACGCATTGGAACACAGACATGAAAAAGAATACCTCCTCATTTTGTTCCCTCAACATTTGATCAAAAATTGGAATGATGGAAACTTGCAGTAGTTGTCATCAGGGACCAATAAGATACCAATATGGTTTAATCCCTTAGAGCGAAGATAGGCTCCTGGTAGGGAAAAATCCCCTTTATAAGTTGGTGCAAGGCACTTTATAAGATCTTCCTCTATGCCACCAGTTGTTGTAACAACTACATCAACCTACAGAATAGATAAAACACAGCAGGAGTTAAGTATCTAAACCTACAAAATATGAAAAGTAACATAGGATAACACACCAATCTCAAAACTGATTTTGCTAGACATTAATCTTTTGTAATACAAAATCCAAACTTGGGGAACAAAATTTCCTGCTACATGCACGCACACAAAAAGAAACTCACCATATGATGCTGAACGAGGTATCGAACTGTATCTCTAACACCAGATGAGATAAGATTAGAAGTAAAGCCTAGAAAAACTTTACATCTAACAGATTTTCTGTAAGCCAAATCCTTTTCCTCCTCATTGCAATCCTCTATTATGACCTCATCAGCCAAACTCCAATCTAGCTTCACTTCAATTAATTTACCAAGTACACAAATGAAAAATTTGTGAGAATTATTCAACGACATAAAGGACAGTCTCAAAACAGCAATATAAAGAGGCAGGAGTAAGAAGGTCAATGTGGGATTTCCGGAACAAAACAAACTATTTGATTAATGACTTGTATAGCATCTCCAAGGTTGGAAGCCTAAAACCCAGTGGTGACAAAAGACTTGAGAAGCTGTGGATAATTCACACTTTGATTGAAGTCATACCCCTCAATTTTGATGGATTTTCCTTCCAGGCTTTCTGATTGCTTGAATAAGTGGAGTGAACCGATGCTAACACATCATCTTTACTTTCCTCTCCCATCCTGTCATCCACCAAAGTGAAAAAATATGATCAGTATATATTGAATAACCTTGGAAACTTGATGAAATAGATAGCACCTAAATAATATGCAATGCAACTATACATGCTGTTTTAGACAAAGTTCACAGTAAGTGCACGTTGGTCAAGCTGATTTTTCAGTCAAGATCAGCTTCAGCCACATTTATCATTCATAGCGTTCCCAAGAGTTGAGTGAAGATTCAGACAACACTTTACACCAGAACTCACTGTTCCTGGTGTACACATTCTAGGTCATACAATACCATTCTAGCCTTTATAGTCATGGCATTACAGAGACAGACTCCCCCCCCGACCCTCCTTCAAAAAAATAAAAAATAAAAACCTGTTTTTACAAACAGGCACACATCAAAACGAAGTAAAGGGTTTTTACTTCATTTTTTACAAGCACACATCAAAACTATAAACTCCTTATCCTGATTCCTTGTGGCCGATATGTTCATTGTTTCAAAGACAGTCATTTTGTTCAAGATTCACCTAAATTCTAATGAAGTAAAGGGTTTGTGCATATAAAGAAGGCTTATGTCACTGACTGAATGAAATTGGGAGTGTCCTTGAAGTTTTAGAATAGTGCAAATCTATATCATAAGACTAATGATCAGACTCTAAATTGCACATTGAAAACCAATTCTAAACATCATACCTTTCTTCTCACCCCTTGCCTCTGAGCATAACGGAGATCATATTGTTATACACTTTGCCATTATGTCACTAACTTTAATTGCCAATTGGTTTCTCTATAAAAATTCTTTCAGAGAATTACCCTGTGATGGATGATTCCATGACAAAAATATAATTCAAACCAATCTTCATTGACCAAAGATGAGTCATTGAAAGCCAAAGCTGAGAAGGGATCACAATATCCATGATGAAGAGCCTCATTGTGTTTCCTCCAAATGATGTCATGTAAGCAAATAACTTCACACAATGGAAGAAAAACAAACAGAGTGAAGGTGAAGCAAAGCTTGCTTCAACCATCCCCTAAACTCATGGAAGTTCAAAGATAGAGCTTGGTGAGCAAGCATCCAAACCAAAGGGACCTAGCTAGTGGGCGTGATATATAAAAATGATCAAGAGTTTCATCAGTATCACAATTAAATAAACATAAACCAGAAGTATTTAAATGATGTTTTTTTTTCAAAATACCTTCAGAAGGTAAAGCATTATTCAATAATTTCTGAATAATGAGTTGTTTAAAGGTTAACTAAATTTTCCAAAAGAAATTTCAAAAGTTATTAGTAGCAAATTCATTCAGGTTCCCAAAAAGTTGAGTTACTCCATGTTTGACAACAACATAAGAGCCTGAAGCATTGGCATTCCACAACAGTTTATTAGCAAAGTTTAAAATGGCGAGAGGGACCCCAAGAATGGCATTAGATACATCAAGAGGGTGTAAGATGTGGATTAGTTATGTATTCCAAGTGACTGAGTTGAGGAAATAAGGGACATGCAATAATATATCAGTCACTAGTTGATTGCTCAAGTAGGCGTATGTTAATTATGAGAAATATTTACACATCATCCATGCTCAAGTAGCCATATTTTTTTGGATGCTTGCAAGATCTTCGATTGTGCCCATACTCCTCACAATTAGAACATCGAAGAGTTGTATTTCTTCACCTTTCCTTCTGGGTTCCACTCGTGGTTGCATCCTCATTTGGCCCTCTTTTACGTCCTCTGATTCATTTTGATCACCCATTATAAATTGTGAACTACCACAAACAACCTCATCCAACACCTCACCAACACCAAAGTCAACATATTCTTTAAAATAATCATCGTCTATATTTTCTTCTTCACTATCCTCAAAATTAGACAAATCCGCATTTGATTCATTGTCACTTCCTTCTACTTCACTACCTCGGCTAGTGTCATTGCTCTCTGACTCTGAACCCATGCTTCACGTTCTAACGCTCAAATAATAGGGATCAATTCAAACTGAAACACAAGTCCAAAATAAGAGTGAGATATAAGGCTCATTTTCCAATAATATAGAGAGAGATATAAGGCTCATTTCAAATTGAAATGTGTATTTATGCAACACACACACACACACAACATACAAATCAAGGTTTTTCAATTTAGTGTGTATTTGGGTAAGTAAGGGGGGGAATTTTAGTGTGTTTTTATCAGTACGTACATGAACTTTAGTGTGCACTATGAGTACCCGATAAGTGCTACTGTACCATATGCACAATAAAAAAAAGGCAAAATGCTAGGATTGGAGCTCACCACGGCTTGGCCACAACTCTAGTTTGGGAAAAAGGCCTCCTTCCTTATCGATCATGTTTTTAATATCAGTTAGTCCTCACAAGCCATGAAGGTTTTGGCTTCATTTGATACATCCTTCTCAAGTTTGTCAGGGTGAGAGAGGTGCCTGCGAGTAGTAATGGCTTAGTCAAATCCAATGGATGTGGTTTTGGGGGGAAAAATCAAATGCATGTGGTCTGATGTGTCATAACCTTTTTTAATATTTTGCTTCTCTTCCTCCTCTATAAAAAGATAATGAGCAGTGCAATTGCAACACAAACAAGACTTTAATCCCGTGCACTTACTGATGGTAACTATTGGAGGAAAACGAACAAACATGTGGTGGCCAAAAGACCCCCCAAGTATGTACATGAACTTGAACATGAACCATTTCTTTATATGTTTTTATCAGTACGTACATGAACTTAACAACATCAAGAAGAAGGGTATTATTATCAGTAGTCAGTATTAGTCTAAAATCTAAAAAAAATCCTGTAAAACTTATAGCGGGTGACATCAAATTCACAGCCTCTTGCTTAGAAAATACAACTTTTGTATTACCCCATCCATCTCTTTACACTCTCATGTTCTCTTCATTCTTAACATCTTCTGCACCAATACAACAGTCTAAAGTAAATAAAATTAATATGTGGCTTAACATAACACTGAGCCTATGCTAGATAAATCATGCCTGGTTTCACAATTTAGAGTATAGGTACAGGCTCCAATAAGGCGCCCCTCTTGAGATGCACCTTTCCTTTGGCCCCAAGCCATAAGCCATTTTTATATAAATAGCATCATACTCATTTTAACAGCGCACATCAGTATTCATCCGGAAAAAAAAAACTCACACTAATATTCTTGTTTCATAGGAGCAACTTAAAAATGTAAAAACAGAGCATACAATCCTATACCGAAATCAATTCAAACTGAAACACAATTCTAACCCACTACAACATGCACACCTCTACTGGGAAAAAAAATAAAAGTTACACAACAACAAGCCAACAACAAGCACCAAACTCCAACCTCATATTCCAATAATGAAAACAGAGCACCTAGTAATATATAGGAATCACAAAAAAAAAACTATGCCAACTTATATACAGATGATAAAGATGAATGCCTAGGATTTGTACTGCCACAATTTCAAACCAAATTTGACCCTAATGAAAAGAAAACAGAGCAACAATGATACTCAGTATAAGAAGAAGAAGAAGATGCAAATGATGGAGCAGCAGCACAGCAAACTTCATCTAAGCCAAATAAAACCAGATGATGGATATGAAGAAGAAGAGCAAAAAGCATACTTACTGACTCAATCAACGACCTCAATGCAGTGGTAGAGAAGTCACCGGAATATCACCAGAACTTGGATGACTCCAACACCGGTAGTGCTGACTTCTGACAACGGCAAGTGGTCCCTCTTTTGACCTAGCTTTTCCCCTTTTTCCCTTGCACACTCTCCATTCGTTTGGCTTTTCCTTTTTTTCCCCAACGTTTGGTCTTTTCCATCTGAAGCTTCATATTTTTTTTTAAAAAAAAAAATCCAAATCATCAATCCATGTAGCAATTTCTATCCCAATCATCAGGCCACCTCAGATAAAATAACGGTGTTAGAGACACGTCAGCGACATTAACGGTGTTAAATGCTTATTTAGGTCCTGTTGAAACTATAGGGACTAACGGTTTCAGACGGAGTAAACTTCAGGGACCAAAAACAAAACTTTCAAACTACAGAGACCAAAACCAAAACTGAGGCAAACTGTAAGAACCAAAAGTTGGTTTAACCTCTTTTTTTTTAATTTTTTGTGAAAGATGCTGAAAGAGTGACCTATAAATAGGTACCCAGTGTGATGCAATCAATGTAGAAGAGTATTGGATTTTCTCCACCGGTTAGAAGGCGCCATTTTTACACCCATTGTTTCCACAAGAAAGTTTTTTTGTTTAAAAAAATTTATTTTTTTGAGACAGAATTTGACAAGAAGGGTGCTTCATCAGTCTTAGTAGCACTCACTCCTCATAAGCTATTGTTAACGCAAATATCTCCAAATGAAGTGTCCCTTTTTCATATAATAATGACGTTCACTTCCATGAGCTAGTAAAACAGTTAGGAGTTCAATCTAAACGTAATTTGCTGCAATTACATTCAAATTGAACCCATTAGGGTTGTATAGTAACCCATTGAAGTGATCATTGTATAGAGGAGGGGCCTTTGGGAATATTAGGGTTTGTTGGAGAAAAATCAATAGTTTGTGATGAGTGATTTAGGGACTAGTACAACATTCTTCTTATTACCAAATTAAAATTGCTCTACCAGTTTTAGAAACATAATTTTTTAAAATAAAAACAACAATTATAAAGCAACAGACGATTACAACCCAATATGATCAATATATCAATTTATCTATTAGAATATGTATACACAAGTTTATATATATATTGTCAAAAGTGTAAATTTACTCCCCAACTTTTTTCTTAAGATAGTAATGTTGTCACTGTTAAAAAACTAACGTTAAAGGTGAAGATCTTAACACTTTCATGACAATCTTACATATAAGAAAAACATTATTCTTGAGTGAAAATGAGAGGAAGAAAGCCAAACTTTTTTTTTGGGCCAAAAGAAAGCCAAAATTGATAAAAACACAACTAAACAAGAGCACAATCGAAGTCACGCCACGAAGCAGAGCCATGAGCAGCTACAACGTAAGCAGTGGGGGATGGGGAATCATTTGTTTGTTGTGTGTGAAACTATATTTTCTTTTAGTGTGGGGCAGGGTGGTGGGCTTGAAGAAACTAAAGGGGAAAAAAATTGTTTGCGCCAATCTCAATTTGATGCAGGTTGAGATTCGTGTCATGATGTTCCCAACAAAATTTTACATCATTCAGGTGAATATTTGTGAAGATGTAGCATTTTTGCTATTTTTTGTTTTATTGTATTTTTGGCAGTATGTTGCTTTTAATTAGTTTGTTATATAATAATAAAGCATTGGATTCTGAAAATCCTTAGAAGAAAACGGTGATTGATCAAAGAAATAAAAATTCTCTGTGAGAGTATGGGCCATCTTGACTAATTGCTCCGATATAACACTCATATCCCTAAGAATATGGTCCACACATATTTGCCAGTTCCTAAACAATAAATATCTAGCATGCTTTATGATGTTTCTAAAGAGGTGATTGTTGCCACATCCGTTTGCAGGTAGAGTAGGGTGGTCCGAATAAAGCCGTTTAATTGGAAGGCCGAGCTTGTAATTTTGAGCTTCCAAAAGGAAATGGGCCTAAAAGGGCTAGCTCTAATTGGCTGAGGGTTTAAAAGCGCCAGCCCTGTAGGGCTGAGGGCCGGCCCTTTTAAGCCCGCAATAATTTTTTTATATTTTTTTAATAATTTATATGTATTTTACGTAATAAACATATTTTAAATTTATAATTTTGGTTTATTATTTGTTGCAAAAACTTAAAATGATGATGATGATAGTGTTACAGGTGAAATACTTGACATTTTTTTATCTTGCTAAAGCAAATCTTTCTGAGTCTATCCCTAATGAAGTTTGGTCAAATTCAAATATTTTTAAAATTGAAGATAATGATGATAATTGATGAAGAAAAAAGTTTATGTTGTATGATTTGTGAATTTAAATTTAAAACTTTAAGAGTATTTTTTTTTTGATGTAGTTATTTTTTTTTCGAATAAAGGAATTGTATTACGCAAAAGAATTCAAGTACAAAGCAGAAGAAAATGAAATGAAATTACATATAGCCAATCTAAGTCGAACTCATCCCCAGACTATGATAGAGCTGCTTGGCGTGAAAGGTGTGGTCACTGAGAGCAAGAACTTCATTAATAAGCCTAGGTACATTAATGATCTCACGGCCAAAAATTCTACGATTCCTGACCTCCCATAATTTCCAACATAGGAGTCCAAATATGATGGTCCAGTTGGGATTCTGAGTATTAGTTTGGAGATTTTCTTGAAGCCATTCTTGGAAAGGGCGTTGGAGGAAAGAAGAAACCTTATCTGGAGGTATGATGAGTTTCCAGCAATCAGAAGCTATAGCACACCCACGAAGGACATGATCTATATCTTCAGATACATGGCTACATAAATCACAGGAAGCATTTTGAGTCATATGCCGCTTGAATCGCTCATTATTAGTGAGTAATTTGCCACTAAGAGCCAACCAGAGAAAAGTGCGAGTGCGTTGGGCCCCTGGCCATTTCCAAGCTAGATTCCAGCGAGTGTTTTCAGTAGCCCAACCATCAGCTTCAATCATGTTATACGCCGAGCAGACTGTGAAGTCACAATTAGGATTAGGGTGCCAAACACAAACGTCTGGTTGTGAAGATAAAGATGGCGGCCTAAGAGAAGCAATTTGTTGCAAGACATGTTGAGGCAAAAGAGTATCAAAAGCTGACCAATTCCATGTTCCATCCTCTTTCACAAAAAGCTCCAATGTTTTATGAAACTCTCCTTCCATTATCGGAGCAAAAGAGAGATGACACAAAGGCCCAAG